>JAOXYD010087031.1:0-12131 GCA_028565735.1 Pinacopodium congolense
ATGATGATGGAAATAACAATGAGAAATCGAGGTAGATATATGGCTAGCATTTTTTGACCTAGAGTCAATGCAAATAATTTTTAAATTTTATATAGTATAATTTCTATGGTTAAGTCATCGCAATTTGGTGTTTTAGCTTTAGAAGATCTTAATGAGTATTTGAAAATTTTCCTTGATACTTGTAATCTTTTTAAAAGCAATGGGATCCTAAAATATGTAATTAAACGTAGGATTTTCCCTTTTTCCCATAGAGATAAAGCTAAAGCCTTTTTATCCACACTTTAGTCTAGTTCCATTTTGGCATGGGATGATTTAATAAACTAGTTCTTAGCTAAAATTTCCCACCGGCCAAGATAATAAAGATGAAAACTGAGAATAACTCATTTATGTAGTATAAGAATGAAAAAGCTATTCGAGGCTTAGGAGAGATTTAGAGAGATTCTTGCTAAGTGTCCTATCCGTGGATTCAATACGTGACAACAAGTGAACATTTTCTACACTAGTCTTACACCTTCAACTTATAACACCATTAATACTGTGTCTAGAGGTAATTTTATGAAGAAGACTCTGACTAAAACCTACAATTTGATTGAGGAGATGGCGACAAATAATTTTCAGTGTGATTGTGAATGTCATTCAAGGAAGTCACATGACATTCACACAATCAATTATACAACTATTCTTCTAACTCAAATGGAAGTACTAAAAAAGAAGATAGATAGTTTGGTGAGAAGAGATAGTAGTAATGCTCATAGAATTAAGTGTGAGAGTTATGGTAGTACCTCCCATTCATCATTAGAGTGTTAAGAAGGTAGTCCTTTTGCCAAAGAACCAGAGTAAGCCTAGTTTGTCGGCAAATTCAATAAGCAAAAGGGAAGCCCTTATTCAAACACTTACAATCTTGGTTAGAGGAACCATCTAAACTTTTTATAAACTAACAATAAGAACCACTACAACCACCTCAAACCAACCCTCAAAGAGAACCTCCACTTGGCATTAGATTCAATCAAATTATAAGAGAATCACCTAGTTTTGAAGAGACGATGCTTAAATTTATTCAATCTAATCAATTGAGAATGTAAAATAATGAGGCCTCTATAAAGAATTTAGAGACCCAGGTTGAGCAAATTGTATAACTCTTACAGGAGAGGCTACTTTGTAAGTTACCTAGTACTACCAAAGTCAATCCTTGAGAGCATACTAAGGCCATTATCTTAAGGAGTGGAAGAGAGCTTGAAGGTTAAAGAGTGAAGTGAGGAGAGAAAGGAAAGGGAGTATTAGTGGGATATGAAGAGAAAGAGAAAGAAAGAGAAGATGACAAAAAAGAGAGAGAGTTAAAGAAAAAGAAAAAGAAAAAGAACATGAAAAAAGAGATAGAGCTAAAAGCGAACATGAAGGAAGATTAATAGCTAAGATTATAGAAGAGAGAGAGTTAATGAAAAAGAGAAATAAAAATAATATGATAGAAGAGAGAGAGATACAAGAGAACATGATAGCAGAGTAAGAGCTTAGAAGACATAAGATAGGGAGATAAAGAGAAAGAGAAAGAAAAAGAACATGACATAAGAGAGAGAACCACAAGAGAACATGACAGAAGAGTGAAATCTTAAGAGAAGAAGATATAGAAGGAAGTTGAGGGTGAAAGTTTTGATAAGTCATCTAGGTTGTCTGCTGATCTAATGTGCAACCTTACAAACATAGGATTCCTTACCCTCAAAGGTTAAAGAAAACAAAATTCGATAAGTAATTTAGGAAATTTTTTGAGATGTTTAAGAAATTACACATCAATATCTCGTTTGTCGAGGCCATTTTTCAAAAGCCCTCTTATGATAAAATTTTTAAGGAAATGTTTTCTAAGAAGAGAAGATTGAAGGAATATGAGACGATTAAACTTAATGAAGAATTTTTTTCTATCCTTTTGAAGAAGTTACCTCCAAAATTCAAGGGTCTTCTTAGTTTCACCATTCATTACATAATTTCTAGCTAAAAAATAGATAGGGCTTTGATGGACCTTAGAGCTAGCATCAATCTAATGCCTTTGTTTATCAAAGCGAGTATCAATCTAATACCCTTGTTTATCTTTAAAAAGTTACGATTAGAATAACCTAAACGAAATATAGTCTCATTGCAATTGACTAATAGATCAGTGTCCTATCTAAAAGGAATAATTGAGGATGTACTTGTAAAGGTTGACAAAATTTATCTTTCCTACTGAATTCCTTGTTTTTGATATGAAAGAAGATATCTCAATGCCCATCATTTTTGGAAGGCAATTCATGGATATTGCAAGGGAATTAATTGATGTACATAAAGGAAAGCTCATTCTCAAACTTCAAGATAAGGAGATCGAGTTCGATGTGTTTATAGCAATGAAGCATAATTCCACCTTTGATTTATACATCTTCATCAGTTTGAATTACATTAAAGATGATCCATTTAAGTGTCTTTGTTTAGATCCTTTGCAAAAGGCATTAATCCATTCATGTTCTATGGAATTAAAAGAAGAGGAAGTTAAAAAAGTTATGGAAGAATTAGAAGCTAAGAAGGAAACCTCTAATTTGATTCAATCTAAGAGGTATGAACCTTTAAAGAGAACAATCAAGTCCCTTTTAAAGCTATCAATTGAAGATCTATTTACTCTTAAACTTAAGCCTCTTCCCTCACATTTGAAGTGCTCCTTTTTGTGACCTCCATCATAGTTACTTGTGATTATTTGATTGTCATTAACTAATATGATATAGAAGAAATTAATGTTAGTGATTAGATAACATTAATAGGCAATAGGATAGACCTTAGCTATCATTAAATTTTTAAATCCTTCTATTTGCACTCATTGATATTCATGGAAGAAGGAAGCCAATCTTTAGTCCAACTTCAGCATAAGCTAAATCCAAATATAAAGGAAGTGGTAAAAAAAGAAGCAGTTAAGCTCTTAGATACATGTATTATCTTTCCTATTTCTTTCTCTACTTGGGTTATTCCCATTCATATGGTACCTAAGAAAGGAGGAACTACTGTGATGAAAAATGAGCAAGATAAATTAATTTCCATAATAATTACAATGGGATGGTGTATGTACATTGATTATTGCAAGTTAAATGATGCCATTTGAAAGGATCACTTTCCTTTACCCTTCATTGACCAAGTTTTTGAAAGATTGGCCGAGCATAATTTTCATTATTCCTTAAATGGATATAATGGATATTTGTAAATTCCTATTGCTCTTGAGGACTAGTAAAAGATGATATTTACCTTTCCTTATGAAACTTTTGCATATAAATTCATGCCTTTTAGCTTGGATGACTTTTCTATGTTTGGCACATCATTTGATGCATATTTAGAAAATATAAAGAAGGTATTGAAAAGATGTGAGGAGACCAACTTAGTACTAAATTGGGAAAATTGTAATTTCATGGTGCAAGAGCGCATTATATTGAGTCACGAGATTTTGAGTAAGGGAATAGAGGTAGATCTAGCCAAAGTGGAACATACAGGAACTTTATTAAAGATTTCCCTAAGATATCTAAACCCTGTACTGAATTGTTGATCAATGATGCAATTTTTAACTTTGACGATAAGTGTATGCATTCTTTTTAGTTATTAAAGAAGAAGTTCATTAGTGAACCTGTTTTGGTATCACCTTATTAGTCTCTTACATTTGTGATGATGTGTAATTCAAGTGACTTTACAGTTGGTGTTGCTTTTAGGCAAAAGCATGGAAAAAAATTTCATATAATTTACTATGCAAGGCAAACCTTGGATGATTCCCAAAGGTATTACACCACTACTGAGAAAGAAATGTTAGATATGGTGTTTTCTTTTAACAAGTTTTGGTCCTATTTAGTGCTTTCAAAGGTCATAGTTTATGTAGACCATTCAGCTTTAAAGTACTTGATGAACAAACTTGATGCCAAGTCATGATTGATTTGACAGGTTCTCCTTTTACAGGAGTTAGACATTGAAATCAGAGATAAGAAAAGAAAAGAAAATTTTGTGGTGGATCTTTTATCTCATTTGGATGAAGTAATGATAGAGAAAGAAGAAGACCCAGAGATCAATGAGGTATTTTCTAAAAAGCATTTGCTAGCCATGCTTACTTTGCCATGAAATGTAGATTTTTTAAATTACTTGGCTAGTAATGTTTTGCCTCTTGATTTTTCATACTAACAAAAGAATAAGTTCTTTTTAGAGATTATAATATATCTGTGGTATAACCCTTTTCTATTTAAGATCTTTACTGATGGAATAATTAAGAGATTTGAGCTTAAAGAGGAATTTCCCTCCATTTTAAGTCATTATCATTCTTGTCAGATTGAAAGACACTTTGGAACCATTATGACTGCAAATAAGGTTTTGGATTGCATTTTCTACTGTTCTACCTTATTTAAGGATGCATTTAGATTTGCCAAAGGGTTGAAAATATCTCTAGGAGACATGAATGAAACTTAATAAAATTTTGGTGTGTGAAATTTTTTTATGTTTAGTTTATTGACTTCATAGAACCTTTTCCTACTTTATACCCTATTCAACACATCTTAGTGGCTGTGGATTTTATGAGTAACTTGGTTAAAGCAGTTGTTCTTCCAACTAATAATGAAAGAGGTATAGTTAGATTTTTTAAGAAAAACATTTTTCCAAGATTTGGGACACTAAAATCAATTATAAGTGATGGACGAATGCATTTTTGCAATAAACAATTTGATTCCTATCTAATTAAGTATGATGTCACCTATAAGTTGTTATACCTTATCATCATCAGAATAGCAATCAAGTTGAGATTTCAAATAAAAAAATTATGGAAAAGAAGTTAGTTTTTTTAGAAAGGATTGCTCACTGAAGTTGGATATTGCTTAGTGGGCTTATCAAAATGCTTTCAAGACACCTACAAGAATGTCTCCTTATAAGTTATTTTATGGAAAGGCTTGTCATTTGCCTGTTGAGTTGGAACATCGTGTATATTAGGCCATCAAATTTCTGAATTTGACTCGAGGAAATCCTGTGTAGAAAGACTTTTGCAATTGAACGATTTGGATGGGTTTCTCCTTAATGGTTATGAAAACTCGAAATTGTAAAAAGAGTGAGTCAAACAATGGCATCATTCAGATAGAGATAAAAACTTTTGATAAGGTCTTAGTTTACAATTTAAGATTGAATTTGTTTCTAAGAAATCTAATACTGAGATGGACAAACCCTTACAAAGTGACCAAAGTTTATCCACTCAAAGTAAGTAACCAATGGTCACTAGACTTTTAAGGTAAATGAGCAAAGAGCAACGTTGTATATTCCTAGTTTAGTTGAGGAGTCTACTATGACTCTTTCACTATTTGATCCTCCCTAAACTAGGAATTATCTTTGTTATATAGTTAATTATGTGTTTCTATTTTGTTTTGTCTGGTAGGATTTAATTTTAATGTTTGAACCCTTTTTAAGTTTGTTTTATTTAGGTTTAGTGTGTTTTCCTTAATTTATCCCTTGTTTTAGTATGATTGACTTAATTTTTTAATGTTTTTTAATTTCAATTATAGGAAAATTTAATGAAAAATTCTTTTAATTTTTTTAGGAATTAAGTTAGGAATAATTTGATGAAGTTTAGGGTTGAAATTCATAAAGAAGATAACTTCTTGACCTTAAGGCCTATTAACTTAATTTGATGTTTGGCCAAATTTCAAATAAGGATTAATAGGGAAAATGAATAGTCTTAACCATAGCTTTGTCTTGAATTTGTAAAGATTCTCTAATGTAGCCCTATAAATTATTAATTGCTCAGTTAATTAATTGAAAACCTAATACTTAGCTCATTTCCATAATTTGGTAATTTTTAAAAGTAATTTAGAAATAAATTTGTATTGTTAGAAGCAAATTAAGTTAATTAACCTAATAATTATAAAATATCCATGTGGGACTAACACTTGGGGTTAAAAACTCTCCACTTTATTACTTATTAAATAGGTGCACTTGCCTACACATTGATTAATTTCAAGGTAAAAATTGTTCAAATTTTAAGTTACTCAACAACCAAGACAACACTTGTTGAGATATGTGCACTTGCCTATACGTTAGTTTAATAAAAGTTAAAATTGTGTTAAAAATTAGGTCACCTAAATCAACCAACAAAAAGACATTGATGTCATGAAAATTCAAAATTCTTTATAAATTTATGTACTCCCTCTAAATTCATGCATTATGAAAAGTTATAAACAACCTTTAAAATGAATCCCTCTAAAGAAAAGTAATTAATATCACATGATCTCTCCCCCATTTTAGAATCATAGAAAATATATTTATATGAACACACTACAAATATCAGAAGTTCCTAGCCAAATGAAAAGATTTAGAAAGGGACAATATACACTAAAATCTATAAAGAAAAGTCGATATCATATCATAAAAAATATCACATGTACTATATAGGATTTAAATATTAGTCAAACATTCAAAATATAAGATCAAAATGTACAAAATGTCATCAACATACAACAAAGTACTCCCCTATACAAAATAGCTAAGACCATTAAACTCTCCTAAAATAACACTTAAAAACAAATCAACTGTCCAGAGGTGGAAGTGAGAATGAATGCTCCGAAGCAAACTCAACATCTCATCGAGTCGATGTATAGTAGTATCCTAAAGTGCACCAATATCACCACTGAATAGGGTAATATAAGCATAGATATTAGGTAGAGATGCTATAGTGGAATTTGGAGGAAGCCTAGAATATGTGGCCTCATTACTAATAGATAAGGAGTGGCTCTAAGTAGGCATGCCATCATCATCCCCATAATTAGTAGGTGGAGGAATAGATTACTATTGTCACTAATGTGGTCAAGTCATTTGACCATTAAAAATTTAACACCTCATGCGACTCAAAGTTTGATTGATTAAAGAAGGACTAGAAATCAAACTCACCTTTTATGGAAAGAATAATAAAATGTCAAAAAATATGGTCAGAAATTAGGGAATACAACATGTTTTTAAACTTTAACAAAATTAATTATGTTATACAAAGTGAAATCACCGAGATGATTTTTTCATCTATCAAGGTAAGGAGAAACCAAAGGTCATATAATCTTTGAAAATTAAAATGACTAGTTAAAGATAGAAAGTTGTATTTGACAAAAGGTAATAGAAACAGTGAATTGCATTTAACTCGCATACATTACTAAGTTTTCGAGTGACACTTTCCTCACTAGTTAACTCGAATATAGTTTTAACTCTGATTGTAACTGAATGAGGAGAGTTACTATACTTATAATAGGAAAATTTTTGGGGAATAGGAATATCAAGGATTTCATTTATAAGGTCTTTATTAAGATTAATAGTGAAACCATGAACTTTCAATAAGATATGTTACTTTTCCTCTACTTGATGCTCTCTAAGGTTATAAGAAAAAAATTCTAATATTAGTGGAACTAATTTTAAAAGGAAGAGCAAAGCTCCCCTTAAGCAATGAAAAATTGAACTAGACCATATTAGTTAAAGTGATCTGAAAAAAAAAAGAGATATGATAAGGTAGTTTTTGGATAGTTTTTGGGTGGAGCAATCAAGAAATTTAGGAGAGTTGATATCAAAATACTTATCCTTATTTGGGATCTTAAGATGGCTATAAGAGTAAGATTACATATAGGTATTAATAGATCGATAATATAAAAACCATAAATTGCATAAAAACATACCTATATGATATAAATTAAACTACTTAATCCTCATTTAATTCTATGATAGTATATGTAGAAAAATCCAATTGAAAAATAGTGCATTTAACTTGCAAACATGAGTACAAGTTCAAAACTACGTAATCAATCAAATTAAAAGTTAAAAAAATATCAAGTTAGCTATTAATTGCATTTTTAAAAGATCAATTTTATGAAACAGTTATTAATTGATCAAAATTTTGAAAAGACTCTAATTTTTAAAAGCTACATTGAGAAAATTAAAGTTAGATGAAATAAAAGCTAACTAGATTAAAGGATCAAAAGGTTAGGCAAGCTTCCAATTTCATTAAAACCCTTTCAATTTTGAGAACAATTTCCATAAAACTCAAAAATACAAATTATGAAACCCTAATTTTATAAAAATCTAAAATTTTTGCAATCTGAATACACTCCTATAAATTGATCATCTAAAATGCTTAGAAATGTTCAAGTAAAATCTAATTGATGACTAATTCAATAGAACTTATGCTAAAACTGAAAATCCTTAATTTTAGACAAGTTAGGATTTACAACAAAAAAGTGATAACTAAATTGCAAAAATTGATATATGTAAGAAGGACTAATGTGAAAAGGTGTTGAAGATTCAATCACTATTGCTAGAAATTTAATCGAAGGGTGAGAATTTTTCTAAGGAATGAGAGCATTTCACTAAAATAAAATAACAAAATTTTGGGTATTTCTTAGAGAAACTTGATTTAATGGTTTGTAAAGAGCAAGAGAAACTAAGCAAGCCATAAACTTAATAGCAAGATAAGCTCTTAGTGATGGAGAGAGTAATTTATTTAGGAGAGGAGCTAAACTATATAAATGAGCTGGCATGAGGGAAAGAGAAAATTAAATTCAATCTGATTGGCTGACTAATACTATGTGTATTGGTTGACTAGTCTCGGGCATTAATGTGCACTGAAAATGCACATTTCTTCTTAGATTCACTTTTAAGCAATAAAATTAACTACTAAAAAATAATATATCAATATAATCACTAAAATAAACCTCAAATCAAATTCAATTTCATCATTTATGACTTAAAAATACTAGAATCAGTTAAATCATCAAATATTACTTAATTTCATTTCTTAACAAATGATGATTAACCCACCCTTTTTATAACTTATCTTGTTCATAGATGAAGACTATATATATATATATATATATCTCCCCAAAGTTTTTAGAAAGGGGCTCTCTAAAACTCAACATTAATGCACAAAATCACTTTAAGAGCACTCACCAAACCCACCTAAATTAATCTCTCAATGCTTCTACAATATAATGATTTCTCCTCATTCTTGATGGATGCTCTACACCACTCACAAAGCAGCTATTTATAGGCAAAAAATTACCAATTAGCTATTTATAGTCTTTAAAATGTAATAAAATAATTTAACAGTCATTTTCCCATTGAAACCAATTATTGTAGTATAGAGTTTTTACCTAGTAGTCTAGACTTTTTACCTATTGGTTAGGCGGATGACAATGGGTTAATTTCATAGTTTTATTAGTGTATCATTTATTAGTTTTTACCCATTTTATATAATTTTATTATTTTATTTTATTTTTTTATCAAGTGCTTTAGTGAACCTTTGATTTTATGATTTATGTGCTCAAAGAAGAGTATTTTATGCAAAACGATAAAAGCAAAATGCAATATCACAATAGCCTCATTCTTATCTTTATGTAAATCACTATTATGTTAACAAAAGGAGTTAGAAGAAGAAAGGCAACCTATAATGACTTCGTGTCCCCTAAAGCTCAATTACTATTTTGGTCTTTGGAAATCTAAAAAATAAAGAATGTTTAAAGACTAATTAGGAAATATTCTAATCCTAATAACTATTATGGTATAAAAAGAGAAGAGACAAGTTAATTAAGTATTTTTTTTCTAGAGTGTCCTTTGGGGGATTTAGTTCTTGAGTGCTAGGGATGGTAGAGAAAATTAAGAGAAGAAGAACATCCATTAGGATGTGCTTCAAGAGTCAAAGTAATTAGATTAGTGGACAAAAAGCCAAAAGTCTTAGAAAACAACAGGATTTCATCATTTATGAGTTTTCTCATTTCTATACTCTTTATGCACTTTTTCATTTTATTGATGTTGAATTTGAATTAGACATTTGTGTTGTTTAAATAAGAAGACTTTGAGGACTCAATTGTATAAGAGTGACTTTTACTTTTAATTTAAGAGAAATTTTTTTAGTAAATTATTTATGTTGCTATGCATAAACAAACTTTAATATTATAAGAAGTATTTTGTTTAGATAGATAAATTTTCCTAATATGAGAATGGTCTAAAGGAAATAAGAACTAGCTATCTCAACCTACTTGTGTCCCTATTCTTAAAAAAAAACATTTTTAGTCTATGTGATAAATTAGTTTAGTAATTTAGTTTTCAATTTACCATTTAAACCTATTTAATCAATTATTTGTTAGGTTAAATAATAGTTACAAGATTTAGATTATTATTTATTAAAATCTTCATGAGAATGACATTCAACTCCCTTAAATACTATATAATGACACTTACCTCAAATTTTTTAGGTATAGAATTTAGTTGGTTTAGACTTAAAACTCGTAACTATTAAGTTTTTAGCACTGTTGTTAGAGAATATTAGTAAGGCCATGAGAGTTTAGGATTATCACTTTTTCCATTCTTATATTATTTTATTTTTTAAAGTTTTAAATTACACACTAGGATGCTTCTTTGTTAACCATATGTTATCAAACAATCGGCCATTGTACAATTATTAATCGACACTAAGAATCCATTAAGTAGACTTGGTATCAAAGATGATGGCTCATTTAGAGGGAACAAAAGGATGTATCAATAACTTAAGATGGTCAATTGTAGTAGTGATGAATAGGAACGAAGACTTGACAGCTTACCACCATACTTACAACAATACATATGATCCAAGGTGGATGTATCAATTCCAAATGTAAGATAAATATAAACAAAGTAAAGACCACCATCATCATTTAAACAAATTCACATCCTTTGTTCATTAAGCACTAAAATATAAACATAAATGTGAGCTTGACTTGGTTAAGAAGTCACTCAATCTTTTTACGTGAAATGAACATTTTGTTGTAAACATTTTCGATTAATCAATAGAGTCACCTTACATCAACTAGCTACTATCACCACTCTTTAACTTCAACTAATTGGTTCAAAACTAGCAGAGTGACTAGAACTTGCTCACTTATTTATTTTTTAAGCACACTTTTTCTTTTCATTTTGACTTTAACCTTTAAATAAAATGATGAAAATGATTAAAGATGCAATAATTTGCTTAGAAATATACATTTTAGAAATGGAATATCATAATGATTATGAGGTATCTACTATCCAAAACATGAAGCAATTTCAAATCAAGTGATCATCAATTGTTATAATCAAATGTATAACATCTTAATTTGTTAAAATAATAAAACTTAAATGGAAAAAATATTTAATGATAAGAATCAAAATGGAAAAAAATTTCATAAATTATAAATTATTTTGAAAAAGATGATAAAATAAAATACTAGAGGACAAGAAAAGAAAGTATGAAATCATGATATCCCTCCACCATAATTAAATTGAAAATTTTCCATAGTGTTCATAAAATGAATAAAAAAACACAATATAGAAGAAAAGGGAACAGAAAGCACCCAAATAAAACTGATAAGATGGCCTGATGATCTATTAAAGTGCACATTGAAACTTAATTGTCGATTACAGCATACTAGAAATAATAAAAGCAAAATGAAAGCACAAGTGCAATATACACAAAAAAGAATGCTCTATATAAAGATATATAATGTCAAAGTACAAAGGGGAGCTTATATATCTAATGCTAAAATACATAAAAAAAAGTACTAAAAAATTAAATACATCAAAAGGAAATAAACTAAGCAAACATAACAAAAACACAAAAGCACTATCCGTGAACATTAGACAAAAATAGTATAATCTAAACATCATCTAGCTAATTGGTGGAAGGTGAGAGTGAATGTAATCCCACAAGATAGCTATCTGGCTCTAATCAACATAGTCTCAAACATCATATATTTGCATTTGGATAGTGGCCATAGTAAATTCAACTCAAAACAAATGTTTCTCCAAATGAAGAAGAACAACAATGTTATCCTTTAAAATAAGTGGAGACACATATGTAGGAGCATCAGCTGTAGGTGGAGAACAGTAAATACTAGGGGTTACTTCAAAAGAAGCCTTGATAATGCCTTACTTAGGAGCTTTTATAGTGGTAGGTACAGGTAAATATAAATCATTAATAGGCTCACCTACCTAAAGAGGCAAAAAGATAGTGGTACGCCATTCACCACCAACTCGAACATACTTCTAAAGCTGTTGAACCAAGGGAGGTTCCAATCTTGGTTTTGATGATAACAAAACATGCTTAATCACTAATGGTTTGAGTTTAT
>JAOXYD010087051.1:0-12131 GCA_028565735.1 Pinacopodium congolense
ATCTAACTAATTAATCCCAATTAAAATACCTAAAAGTTGAATTGTAACATTTTGGTTCACAATACTACTCCTATACAATGTAATTGGATTTGAAACAATCCTAAGGACAATTAATAAGTAATTAAGATCTCCCTTCAATCACCTATTAATTATTTAATTACTGGTTCGTTGAGCTACCAACTCTTGTTACGGACTTTAAATCAAATAAATCAAATTATTCTCTTGATTTGAAATGAATATAAACTTAACAATTAACAAAAACAACCATGCATTAAATTAATATAGTAAAAGTTGGATAAATAATTCAAGAACAATCCCTAAACTAGATTTAGCAATCCATTAATCATGTTCAAACAAAAAATATTCAGATTAAACATCAAAAGGAAAGTAAAGAAAAGAAAAAACTAGTGATGATGATGATGGCCCTCTTGTTAGAAATCTAGACAACACTTATTAAAACTTGTTTTTCCTCCTTATTCTTGAATCTCTTCACATTTTTCACTTCACAAATTGGATGTTTTCTAGGGTCAGAATGGTGGCTACTAGGGTTCTTTTTATGTCTCCTTAGTCCAAAATATCATACAATACGTCTTGCACATGTTATGCTACGTCATCCCGTCACATCATCTTTTCCAACTTTGAGCTCTGCTTAGTATTTTCGCTATATCTTCGTCTACATGCATCTGTTGGCCATAAAATTTAATATATAGATTCCTCACATGTTGTTCTAACAATTGCAAAATTTTATAACATTTGAAACTCTATAAGTGCACCTAATGCCTTCTGAAAGTCAGATATACCAAATCTGGTACTACCTTGAGCTTCATTTGTAAGCAATATAAAGAAATAATCAGATACCTAAAAGATAATGAAAAGAATGTAAAAGTTCATACTAAATAAGTTTAAAACAAAAAACAATGCTTAAAGCACCTAAAAAAAACCTTGAAACATAGTATGAAACACACTTATCAACTTCTCCACACTTAAACCTTTGCTTGTCCTCAAGAAAATTAAACACAATCATTATATTTTATCAATTCATTTTCAAAAAGACTAAGTGCATGCAATCTTTCAAACTTTAGCAAACCCAAATATCAAGCTACTATATACATCATAATTAGTTTTCATCAGTACACTTAATCAAAGTTAATTTATGATACCATTGATCAAAGTTAAGCATAAATTCAAGATAGATTTTCCTAACAATGTTCACTCATTTCACTCAAGTGTTTAAGGGTTAGTGTTTCGCTCTAGCCTCTCTTTAGGAGGCCATATTACTATAGGCTTGTAAATTCACCAATTTTCTTCCATACATACTATTATGGATCAAAAGGACTTTTATTCATGGTTGTAATGGGACTTGGGTTAAGGTGAGTTAAAAAAAGAATGAAGGTTTTCTCATAAGTGTTCATAAAGTACTAAGTGTAAAGGGAAAACCAAATATAACTTTTGAGATATACATTTGAATACAACTAACAGATTATTACTAATTATTACTACTATATTTGATTCTTTCTCTTTTTTTTCTTTTGCTTTTTCTTTATCTTTCTTTTTTTTCTTTTTTCTTTCTTTTTCTCTTTTTTTCGTTTTACAATAATAAGGAAACAATAAAAGCAACTAAATACAATGCACAACATGAGAGTTGAAGTACCTCTCAAATAATCTTAGAATAAAATGTAAACAAAAAGTTCCAAACTATTGCTCACTTATCACTTCATTAGAATTGTGATTGGGTAAGACTAATGAGTTTTTCAGGTTTTTAAAATAAGGTTTTACTTCAAGAAATAAAAAAGGTTAAAGACTCAAAAGGGGTTACAAAAGATAATGAATCAGGTGGGTCAATTAAGCCAAGATGGTAAAAGTAAAGAAGGCCTTAATCTTTTCCAAATAACATGCATATAGTAGTTTTAAACTAGTTTAGAATAAGTTCTGAAGGTAATCTCTTTGGGAGAGTATTATACATAACAAATAAAATGAAATGATTTTAGAAGGTAGTCATATAGGCCCAATTCCTCACATAGGCTCATATGAAAATCCTTTCTGCTTTCACACATTGCCTAATCACTAAAGTATCAATTTCTGACCAAGTTTATACAACCTACTACTTTAATCAATTAGCATGGTTACCTTCTACTCAAGCAGCGTAATTCAAATTTAAGCATACAACTTAATCTTATTCTAACTACAATGATAAAATTTCATGGTATAACACACATCATAATGCCTTCAGTGCAAATGTCATGCAAAATCCAAACAATAAAGAAAGTGCTACCTCCCATACTTAATTTGAACATTATACCTATCAATCTCAAGCCATTTACATATTTAAACTATATGATGAATATATGCACCAAAATTTAACTAACCTAGAATCAATAAATGCATGATCACATTTTCATAATGATATAAAAGGAATGTAACCAAACCCCTTCCACACACTTAAATCACACATTTTCCTCAATGTGAAGGGACATACAATATAACCACAAATAAAATAAATAAGAAAATAAAAACCAAAATAACAAGACAAAGGACAAGAAAACTTATGGGGCTTTTGGTAAAGATGATGTGGGAGATGACACTTGAAATCCTTGCAATTAAAAAAAATTAAGAAGCTTTTTATTATGATGATGTTGTTATCGCTCCATTCGCTTTAACCACCCTATCATTTGAGTTATTTTGTCATCCATATAATCAAGACGCTACTCCAAAGTCTTATAGTTATCTTCTATAACAGATAAAAAAGATTCCCACCCTTCTCCATTTTATTCAAAATTTTTAGAAAAATTGTCATGTTTAAGGAAGGCAGGAGGAGAATGATCCCATGGACTTCCTTTTTTGCACAGTAGCTCTTATGTTGGGGGTCTCGGAGTGCCAGCGAATTCATCTCCACAATTTCAACAAGACGTAAATGCATAAGAGTAAAATACTTAATAAACACAAGGGTTAGACCATTGAGATTAACATCATAATATTGAACAATAACAATGATAATATGACATGTATATATAGTTTTGATTCCTGGTTATTGCTTAAGGTAAAGTATGAAAAATGTGATCTGTTGTGCAAGCTTTGTTATTTGTGTCCATTTACTATAAAAGAAATAGTTCTTTAATTGAATAATTTTTGCTTTGAGAATTATTGAAAACTACATGACACATAAATTTATGAAAAACTAAATGAGTAAGGTTACGTATGAGGTAGTTGGGTGGATTATGAACATAAACCTTATCTAATCCTGTAAGTTGCTTCCAATATTCAATGTACTTAAAGTCAAGGTGCTTATCATAAGTCTTTGATTTCAAAAACCCAAATATGGTGTTCAAGATATTATGAATGAGATTATATGGTTTCCCTCGTAATCAAAACGAAATTCGTCTAAAATCTTAGGATCATAGTAAATAGTCATATAGAATTTTAATGTCAATTTTTCAAATACCACATAGTTAAAATAGATGAATTTCTTCCAACCTACCTTTTTACCTAATTACTCAATCTTGTCTTTCAATCCAACATCTTCAAGAATCTGAAATTTTAAATTTTTAGGAGAAATAATAGACTTACTCTTAAGTTGTAGGAATTTTGTACCTTCTTTATGACTAAAGAATGGAAATGAAGCACTAAATTTGTGAGCCATATCTTGTGTTCCTTGGTTAGGAGCCACCTCTGTCCCTTTAAATTATTTGTTTCCTATAACTTATCTTCTCTTAAGTGTCACAGTGATGAGTTTTATGCAAAGCCTGTAAAAATAAGTACAAAAGAGAAGGTAAGATGCATGTAATAGGGATGCTAGGAAAAAATGCAAAGAAGATATGATTCTAGAACAAAAGAAGTGAAAACATTGAAGATTTCAAAAAGATTTAAAGTAAATTGATGTAAAATTGAAGGGAAATAGATGATTTAGGTGAAGAGTGGCTAAAAATAAATAGAAGAGGGAGGAGGGCTGCACTTGTTGGAAATAGACTAAAAAGAAGAAGGAAAGATAATGTTTTGAAAAACAAACTTTGAAGAGGCTCACTTAAGAATAATTTGAAAAAAATAAAAATAATAAAACTGCCTTATAGTTTAACAATATTATGAAGACATGCCAACTTTTTTATTTTTATTTTTTAAATTATTAATTAATTATTTATTTAAAATTATTTTTATCATATCTCTATGCAAACACCAAATCGTTAATAATTTAATAAACTTTAATAACTTTCAATAAAAAATATAATCAATACCTTAATTAAACAGACACAGTAATCATTAAATTAACTACGAACAAAAGAATGCTAAAGTTAGGGTTATTAGTTTGATTAATGTTAAATTTGACAAGCTTAAGCAAGAGAAAGGAAGGATATCACTTCCCTTTCATGAGAAAGTATGCCTCTAAAGTATGACTTACATCTTTGACCATTCAATTTGAATGTTTTGCCCTTTTCATTCTCCAATTTCAATGCTCCGTGCTTGAATACTTTGATGACGTTAAATAGACTACTCCAATGAGATTTGAGCTTTCTTAGAAATAAACAAAGTCGAGAGTTAAATAACAATACCTGATCATCGTTTTTCAATTCCTTCTTTTTAATGTGAGCATTATGCCACTTTTTCACCATTTTCTTATATAGTTTGGAATTCTCATACGTATAAAACCTCAACTCCTCCAACTCATTGATTTGTAATACTCTATGCTCACTGGTTGCTTTACCATCGAAGTTTAATGCTTTGGTAGCCCAGAATGCTTGATGTACTAGTTTCATAGGTAAGTGGCACATTTTCCTATAAACTAGATGAAAGGGGGTTGTACATATGAGCGTCTTAAATACAGTTCAGTATGCCCATAGCTCCTCATCAAGCTTAAGTTCCTAATCTTTCCTTGACCCATTCATTGTTTTCTCTAAAATGTTCTTTTAACTCCCTATTCACTACTTCAATTTGGCCACTTGTCGGTAGATGATAAATTTCATGTCATTTGAGCATAACTTCAAATATTTTGTTGAAAAATATGCTCCTCCATCATTGATGATCTCCCTTAATACTCCAACCTATTAAATATTAATTTAATGAACTTCTGCACTACTTTACTATCATTGTAGTTAGAGTAGCTACTACTTTTACCCATCGAGAGACATAGTCTACACCAATTAGGATGAAAGTTTTACCAATTAAGGATAGGAATGGTCTTACGAAGTTGATTCCCCATACATTATAGACTTCCAGTTTTAGAATGTTGTAGAGTAGTATTTCATCTCGCTTTGAAATATTTCTTACACATTAACATTGATCACAATTTTTAACATACTTATATGCATTCTTGAATAGACTAGATAAAAGAATCAACACTTTAACACTCGAGCTACAGTCTTATTGGCTCTATAATGACTGCATAAGATGAAATGTGACAATGAGTTAGGATTTCAAGCATTTCATCCTTAAGAACATATGTTCAAATCAGAACATTAGCACATATCTTATATAAGATTTGTTCATCCCACAGATAACGAGTACACTCAAACAAAAATTGCTTCTTTTATTGATAAGTTAAGTCAGGAGGAAGGATATCACCTATTGTATAGGTCACTATATTAGTAAACCATAGAACAAAAAGATTATTTACCAATACTAAGGATTCATCAGGGAAGTGTTCATTAATGTCTTTGCTTGATTGCATCTCCCCACCTTCTAGACGTGATAAGTGATCCACCATTACATTCTTTTCCCCCTTTTTGTCTTGTACCTTTAAGTCAAATTTTTGTAGAAGTAAATTGGGTGAGCCTTGGTTTGACATCCTTCTTAGCAAATAGGTATCTTAATGTTGTATAGTCCGTATAAACGATTACCTTTAAGCATAATAGGTATAAACAGAATTTGTCACATGAGAACACCACAACTAGCAATTCCTTTTCGGTAGTTGTATATTTCAATTAGGCTCCTATTAAGGTCTTACTGGTGTAGTTGATGGTATGTAATTGCTTCTCCTTTCGCTATCCAAAAACGCGTCCCAATGCTTGGTCACTAGTATCGCATATGACTTTGAATTACAAGGACTAATTCGATGAAATTAGAATTGGTGTGGATATCAGTGTCATATTTAACCTATCAAAAGCATTTAAATAGTTTGCATCAAAGTGAAAAGATGCATCTTTAATTAAAAATGAGTAAGGGATCGAGAAATGAGAGAGAAGTCTTTGATAAATCAATAATAAAACCCAGCATGTCCAAAAATACTCTAACACCATTGACATTGCTCGGTGGTAGAAGCTTTTTGATAACTTATGTTTTGGCTCTATCATTCTCTATGCCTTTGTATGAAATCTTGTAACTCAGAATTACGCTTTCGTGTACTATAAAGTGACATTTCTCCCAGTTAAAGACCAAATGTGACTCTTCACATCTTTGAAGTACTCCGTCCAAATTTTTCAAATAGTTATTAAAGGAGTCTAAAAAAACTGAAAAACTATCTCTAAACACTTCTATTATGTACTCAATCATATTTGTGAATATGGCCATTATCAATTTTTTAAAAGTAGCTGGGGCTTTACAAAAGCCAAAGGGTATTCTTTTCTATGCAAAGGTTCTGTAGGAACAGGTAAATGTGGTTTTCTCGTGGTCATCTGGATATATGAAGATCTTATTGTAACCTGAGTAGCCATCCAAAAAACAGTAGAATGTATGCTCAGCCACTCTCTCAATCATCTTATATACGAAGGGTAGGAGAAAGTGATCCTTATTAGTCGCGATATTAAGTTTCCTATAGTTGATGCAAACCTGCCAACCTATGACTGTTCTTGTAGAGATTAATTCCCCTTTATCATTTTTAACCGTTGTCATGCCCCCTTCTTAGGTACATACTGTACTGAACTCACCCATTTACTATTGAAGATGGGATAGATAATCCCAGGATCTAAGAGTTTAACCACTTCTTTCTTCACTACCTCCTTCATGTGGGGGTTCCACATCCTTTGTCTCTCCCTCATTGTCTTGCATCTTTCTTCTAAGTTAATTTTATGCATCACCACACTCGGAATTATTCCTCTTATATCTACAAATTGTCATGCCATGGCTTTCATCCACTTCTTTATAATGTCTACCACCTTTTTCTCTTACTTTTCATTCAAATGATTAAAGATAATAATTGGTAGTATTTGGCCTTCACTTAGAAAGGTATATTTAAGATGGTCTGGTAAAGGCTTCAACTTCACAATAAGTGGTAATTTACTATATGGTAGAGTGGGTGCTTTGGTTCGAATCAAATGCTTGCCCTTTGATATCTCACTCAAATCCTCTTCTTCTTCACTCACTTCATGATTTTCTTTCTTTTCTTCTTCAGTACTGTTCCTCTTTACTTCTTACACACATTCATCTATAATGTCGATTTTCATACAAGAATTTCCCTTAGGTGGATTTTTCAGAGTCTTGCTCATACTGAACTCCACTTGTTCATCACCAATATGAAGAATCGATGTGTCATTATAAATACCAATCAAAGCTCTTCCCGTGTTCATGAACTATCTTCTAAGAATTAGTAGACAACTCCTATCTTCATCAAAATCTAACACAACAAAGTCTACCAGAATAATAAACTTGACCACCTTCACCAAAACATCCTCTACTACTCAGAATGACTTCTTTATAGATTGATCTACCAATTATATTAACCTTGATGTCGATTTCATATCTTCAAGTCCTAACTTCCTGAAATTAGATAATAGCATAAAGTTAATACTAACACTAAGATCACATAAGCACTTTGAAAATTCTAAATTACTAACAACACAAGAGATAGTAAAACTTCTTGGATCCTTCAACTTTTATGGGATAGTAAAACTCTCTGTATCCTTCAACTTAGATAGCATGTGACTGGAGATGATTGAACTGTAGCTCTTGATTAGAGACACCATCTAGTTATCCTCCCAAGTCTTCTTGTTGGTTAGGATATCCTTAAGGAACTTGGAATATTTTGGCATGTTCTCTAGCATCTCCACAAAGGATAAGTTAATCTGCAACTTCTTCAACTTTTCTAAAAATTTTGCAAATTGCACATCAATTTGGTTCTTCTTTAGCCTCTATGGGAAAGTGATTTTCTGAGTATATGGTGCTGATGGTACATATAGCTTCTCTACATCCTCCTCCTTTTTCTTTGGGACATCATCTATATTTTGGATTGCCTCTTCCTCTTTTAGCTCTTTTAACTCTTTACCATTCCTTAACTTGATTGCCTTTAAGTATTCTTGGGGGTTGGATTCAATGATGCTGAGTAAGCTTCTCACAATCCTTATAGATAAAGTAGTTGTAAGTTAACCGACTTGGACCTCTAAGTTATATATATAAGAAGCATGGTTTTTGACTATCTGATCGAATTTGAATTCCATCCTCTTTTAACTCTCATCCTGACTGTTAAACCTTTAACTGAGTACATCTATAAGCTTATCCATCTTGGACTCCAGTGACCCCATCTTATCCTGTTGAAAGCATGGTGGTCCTTATACTCTCATATTGGTACTTGCACTATTATTATTTTAAGAGAAATTGGGGTAGTTTTTCCATCCCAGATTATAGGTATTTGAGAAAGGATTGTTACCTGACCTCTCTTATAGTGCTCTCACGTAATTTACATGTTTTGCCTCTCTGCTAGTCATTAAGCAACATTCTGAATTTATATGACTCTCTTGAACACACAACTTATATCCATGTTATACTGCTTTCACTCGTTATGGCAAAGTAGCTTACAAGCTGTTCAATGGTTTAGCCAGTACTGACATCTGAGCTTATAAGGCAGTCACTAAATCCATGTTAATAACACCCTTTTACTCCTTTAAAGGCATTTGCCTACTCATTTCTATAGTCCACAAGCAATTTTTATTCACCATCTCCTCTAGTAGGTCATGTGCTACATCCATTATCTTTCACATCAGAAAGCCTCCAACTGCTACATCTATCGTTCCTCTCATTTATGTAATAACTCTATTATAGAATGTTTGCAGTAAAAATTCCCTAGTTAGATTATGGTAGGGCAACTCTTCTACAGCTCCTTAAATCTTTCTCACACCTCATACAAAAACTCACTATCACTCTACTGAAAATTTATTATCTCCTTAATGATTCTTATGGTCTTCTTTAATAGTAAGTACTTGACTAAAAAGGCTTGTGCTAGCTGATCCCATGTACTAATGTTCTCAGGATTCAAAGAATTTAACTAAGCCTTAGCTCGATCCTTCAAAGTAAATGGGAACAACCTCATCCTTGTAATGTCTTATGAGAAGCCATTATATCTGAAGGTGTCGCAGATTTCCAAGAAGCTGGTCAGGTGAGCATTCAGATCTTTATTGGTCAAGCCATAGAATTGAACATTCATCTGCAACATGTTCAATAATATTGATTTGATCTTAAAATTGTTAGCTTATATTATGGGTCTTGTAATACCCTATTGATTAATGTTGAAGCCAGACCTCATAAAGTCCATGAGAGTTCGTTGGTACTCATCTTGATTCCTGTTTTCTGCCATTGTTCTTTCTATAGATTCTTGGCACTTCACGTTTTGAAATTTTCTTTCGTGCTTGATGATGTTTGAAATTTCAGCATCCTCTAGCTTTTGAACTCCTACTCACTCTTTTGTTCATGCATATACAATCACATAAGAAAATTGTTAAAAAAATCCTTAAATCAAAAGAATCTAAATTGATTAAGATGCTAAAATAACAATCCCCGGCAACGACATCAAAATATGTTTATTAGTTTTAGCTACACAGCAAGTATACATGCCGTACCTATGAGGATTGGTTCTAGACACTTAATAATCTAAATTTCTATTTTTTAAGGTAAACGAAATGTATAGAAGCTGAAAATTAAACTAAACTAAAAAAACTTTAATGAATTTAATCGTAGAAGAAAGCAAACAAAGAAGATACTCAGTAATGGAACTTTAAGGGTTATTTTATCCTTTATTATCTTCCTTTTACCTTATTGATTTAATCATGTTTAATCCTAGATATAAAATACTTTGTTACTCTCTTCAGAGATCCAACCAATTAATCCCAATTGAAATACTCACAAGCTGAATTGTAACCTCTTGGTTCATAACACTACTCCTAAATATGCAATTGGATTTGAAGCAATACTAAGGACAATTAACAAGTAATTAAGATCTCTCTTCAATCAACTATTAATTAGTTAATTGACGATTTGTTAAGCTACTAACTCTTATTGTGCATCCTAACTCAAATAAATTAAAACAATCTCTTGATTCGAAGTGATTATAAACTTAACAATTAACATAAACCACCATTCATTAAATCAATAATATAAAATTTGGATAAACAATTTAATATCAATCCCTAAACTAGATTTAGAAATCCATAATCATGTTAAAAAAACCACTATGCAGAGTAAACATCAAAATGAAAGCTAAAGAAAGATAAACTAATGATGAAGATGAAACTCCTGTTTGTTGGAAAATCTGGACAACTACCTTAAATCTTGATTACTCCTCGTTGATTTTGAATATCTTGACGTTTTTCTCTTCTCAAAACCATATTTTTTTTTGTCTTAAATGTTCCCTAAGGTCAGAATCATAGTTTCTATGGTTCTTTTTATGAATCCTTAGTCCAAACTATCATAAAACACGTCTTGCACACATTATGCCACATCATCCCGCCACATTAGCTTTTCCAACTTTGAGTTCTGCTTGGTATTTTTACTATATATTCGTCTACAGATCTCATTTGGCCATGAAATTTGTTATGTAGGCCCCTCACATGTTTTTCTTGCACTCTAGAAAATTTCATAAAATTTTAAGCTCTATAAGTGCACCTAATGTCTTCCGAAAATTTGTTATACTAAATTTGGTGCTACCTTGACCTTCATTTGTTGCATGCACATTCAAACATCAAAGTGCATCAACCATTCCTCAAATAAGCTCATATTTTTCTCTCAAACACTAATAAAAACAAAGAAACAATCATATACCTAAAATATAATGAAAAGGATGAAAAATTTTATACTAACTAAGGTTAAAACACACAAACAACTCTTAAAACACCTAAAACAACCTAGAAACATATTCTCAATCACTTATCACCTTTATACTTGGAATATAAGGCATATTAAGCAATTAGGAAGCTAAATTTTTTTTGGAATTTGGCCAGTGAGAAAATATTTTGCATCTTAGTGAATAGAGGAATTAAGGTATGATGCATATGACAATTCCAAATTGTATAAGGAAAGGGTGAAGAAGTGACATGATCTACGCATTAAGAAGAAGGATTTGAAGAGTGAGGACTTAGTGCTTTTTTTTAACTAAAGACTTATTTTGTTTCTCAGAAAGTTTAAGTCAAGACAGAGATGCCCATTCAAAGTCTTTCAAGTGTTCAATTATGTAGCATTAGAATTAGAGAATGACAAATGTGAAACCTTCAAGGTTAATGGGAATTGATGCAATCTTTAATTAAGGGAAATACTATCACAAGAAAGGGAAGTAATTTCTTTCCTTTCCTTTATTCTTTCATGACTCACTTGAAGCTTGGTCAAGCTCATGACCTTAAATAAAGCATGTTGTGTTTGGTTTTTAGGTTGTTTGATGCATTATTTTTAAGTCCTTTATTTGTTTGATGCAATCTTTTCATCTTATCTTTTGATTGGAGTGTGTTTCCTTAATATTTGATGATGTTTTTAGGTTGGATTTTGATGTCAATTATGAAGTTTGAAGGTTTAAAGTGAGTTTTCAATAGGTGGGAGTCTCACTGGTGTAAAACAAAAGAAAACAGAGAATTGCTCTATCACTTTCATGCACATACGATCGTGTAGCTGCACAATCATGACAGTGTGTTTTTCTATTTCAGGTTTTGGCTCTCCAAAACCCTACCATACTCCATCCTTTTCAAATCTTTCTTTTTTCATCCTTTATCTCTTACCACAGCCAGCCCTTTCATCTCCCTCTCAAGTCTCCTTACTCATTTTTTCTTTAAATCCTTGTGAGTTTTAGTAGTTTCTTCATCAAAATTTCTAGATTTATGCAATTTTCTTCTTCTCTTTTTTTCTTTGCTACTATTCTTAATTTTTCTTTCACTTAGATGGCTGTTTCACCTTTGATTTGGGTCTTGCTACCTTTTGTGTTTTATCTTGTGTTTTCCTTCCATACCTCCAAGAAT
>JAOXYD010087072.1:0-12130 GCA_028565735.1 Pinacopodium congolense
TGCATCCAAGATGATGAATCCCAAAGGCCTACCATGGGTCAAGTGGTTCAGATTCTTGAGGGAATTTTGAACGTAAATATGCCACCTGTTCCAAGGTCCCTCCAGGTGCTTGTGGACAATCAAGAGAGCATAATTTTCTTTACAGAGTCATCGACTAGCCAAGGTTCGCAGCCTCGAAGCAACATCTCTAGTACTTCATCTGAGACCAAGAAGGCCGCATCCCCCAACAATTTCGATTCCTGAAGTAGATGATAAAAGGAGCACAATTCAAGACATAATTCTCATCAGCTATTCCCTTTTAAGGTGTAAAAATCCTGGAGTATTTGTAACAGAAACTTAATTTTTATTTCCTTCTCGTATTCAATTGTAAGCTACTCCCACTGATATGGTATTATATAATGGCTTTAACTATAATATACGTAGAAACTTTGGGTTATTTTTCCATATAGATCTGCAGTGGAGTGAAGAATTTATATACTTGTCACTATACCGCATGAAAATTTCTATCCTATGAATGTAAAAGTTAAGATAAAACACAACTGGAAAGCTTTCCTACATGGACTACTATTCCCTAATTGAATCAATTTGCAAGAAACTCTACGTGTAGTAAACCTTTCTTGTATAGAGGCCGACTACACTTAGTCATCTCCAATATCACTAATATACATATTTATTAGTGCGCCCATCTTGCAATTCCAAATATGTGGTCAATATCATTGATAAGATATTTTGAGACTTTCTCGGGAGAGGTAATGAAGCAAAGATCAAGGCTCCTAAAGTCAGCTGAACTATTATATGCTTGCCAAAGGACTATATGGACTAGGCATCCCCTCTATCAGGTTAATATTAAAGGTTCTCCTCATTAAAGATATGAAACTATTCAATGATAAATATAACCTTTGGGTCAAGTGGGTTAATCACTATTAACTGAAAAGAGGAAGTATATGGAATCCCAAGATCAATTCAAATACCTCCTGAATGTTCAACTGAAATCTCCTAACTGGAGATCAGGTGCAAACTTGTATCATACACAAAATAGGGAATGGAAGGAGTGCCTGATTTTGGTTTGACAATTGACACATTTTGGGACCTTTAAGCAAATTGGAGGAGTTTCATTCTTTAAAGCAATCATCCCTCTTCATACAAAGCTCCAAGCTTTCATTAGGGATAACTCTTAGATCTAATCGACTCAGTCTAATAGAAGTGCTAAAGTGATAATGGAGAATATGCCAAATTATAGGTCGGACATGAATAAAAAGACTTAATTCTTTGGATGCATGATAGAAGCCTGAAGTTCTTTGTTTCCTCTTGCAAGAATTTTCTATTAGGCCCTAGAGAGAAACCATTTTATGATCTTGGATGTCATGAGTGAGGACTGAGCCGTTGGCAATGCTTGGCTCTCCACAACCCCTTTGGATTAAGAGAGCCTTATGGCTATAGAAGTATAGGAGCATGATTAAGTAGTTGGTGATCCTTAGCTCCTTACAGCCATTGAAGGTTTAGTGTTGTGAGGGCTAACCCTTGGAAATTAGAGTCTTATAGATATTCTTCCCCACGATTAATTATTTGGTTAATGTAATTGGATGTATAATGTGATGTGTATGTGTTTTTATATTCATACATGATGGTGCGTATAGCATTGGGTATCGTAAGCCGGTGTGAGCTTACTCAAAGAGTTTTGATTCCCCTTAACCTATTTTCTTTTTAGGTCAGCTGCGAAGTTAGTGGTTCTTGAGATGTGTCCACTACAGCCTACCTATCTTTATCTACGTTTTTCCTTTATTTTCATTTGTATTTATATTGTAGTGTCTGTAGTGACAAGATTTATTGTGTTGTAAGTTTTTGTTTTCTGATGCATGCTGATCTTATTGTATCTTTAATATGTATTGTATAATCAATCAACGTGTTGTATTATGCTTCAATTTCTTGGGTTCTGAATTTATTTTGTTACATGTGATCTAGGGATTTCGATCTTTAGGCCCCATGTGTCAATCACATACCTATATAAGGTCGTGACAACGTTAGTATCAGAGTCTAGGTTACTGATTTACAGTTTATGATGTCCTTTTGTTTTTCATTATAGACTCATAGGAATCCATTTCTTCTTTAAAGTAATTCCTTATTTTAGAATATGTTTCAATTATAACTAGTGGCACTGACTATTCTTTTGCTTTCAATTTCAACATGAACAAACGTACTCAATTTCTTACTCAACTTGACTAAGAGGGTCATGATGAAGCCTAGGCTCAAGATGAGACATTTTTCCCTATCGCTTCAGCTGGAAGACGCGATAGGTTCAAGACAACTCGCGCTCGAGAGGCACCTATGGAGGAGCCGGATGTGTCATAAGGAGTCCATAAGGCACCTACGTTTGATATGCAGGTGTTCCTAGTAGGGATAGAGGCTAACAATGTTATGTTTCAGGACTCGATGATGATGATGATGTAGTAGTAATAGTAATAGCCAATTCCACCAATTACATCCTTAAAACAGGAGAGGTCGAATATGCAATTATCTATAGTATATTCAAGGTTTTGTCCGATAGAGTTTGACAGAACTAGATCTTGAGACACTATTGACTTTCTCGACGAGGTAGAAATGCAAGGCAGGAGGATGCACTATTCTAAGACACAACTAATGAGTTTGGTAGAGATGTATTTGTAAGAGATGGTCAAGGATTAGTACCAAGACCATATCCTTCCATATTTAGGTACAATGACTTAGTCGCAATTTAGAGAGAGCTTTACAGACTATTTACTCTCTTATGAAACTCGTGAAGCATTCAAATAAGAGTTTTGAACCTATGTCGCCGAGATAGGACAGTGGATGTGTACACCACAGACTTCATTCGATTGAGTCGTTATGCCCCAGAGATTATTTCAGAAGAGTAGAGGAAGAACAACCAGTATGTGTTAAAATTGGGGCCTTTTTTCGTCAGCATGACTATGAGTTGTCAAGAGAAGTTCTCTATTTTGGTAGATATGGCCAAACAGTTAGAGATGATTCTCATGGAGTATGGTACCTTATCTACTAGAGAGCAGGGTAGGAGGCACTAGGTAGGATCCTCTAGTTTTCAACCACAATAGAATTAGCATTCAAAATTTTCGCCAGAGTTCAAAACAAGTGGGAACTCTTGGCAGAGGGTCGTTCGAGCTTATGGCAATACAAGATCTGGTTATAAAAATTTGGGAGGATTCAGATTTACACTTGGCGCAAGTAATAGCAGTAGTAGGTAAAGCTCAAGGCGTAGTAATTCAGGCTCAACTTCCTCCATTTGTCAGCAGTGTGACAGAGTGCATCAGAGTCTATGTCACATACCACCAAGAGCGTGCTACAGATGCAGACAATATGGGCATTTGATCAGAGATTACCCCGTGATGGAATATTAGCATTCCTTTTCCAATGTGGCATAACCTCCATTTCAATAGCCACAAGGGGGATCATAGTTTGGTGGCTAGCAAGGGTGAGGATTTGGAGGGAGACAGGTGGGAGGTACATCTAGAGGCTGCAACCTAGGATAGCCGTCGAACTTTGATCACGCAGGTCATAGTTAAGTTAAAACATTCACCCTCGTCCCTCAAGATGCACAGACTTCCAATGCAGTGGTATCAGATATGCTTCTCATCTACGGATTGGAAGCTATAGTTTTGATAGATTCAGAAGCAACACATTCTTTTATGTTGGCCAACTTTGTTATGAGATTATAAATAGTACCAAATATAATGGATCAATATTTGTCAGTATCCACTCGTCTAATTGATGCTATAGAGGTGAAATTGATCTATTACTCCTGCCCTGTAGAGATTAATGGTAGAATTTTGGTAGCGAATCTTATGGTTCAACTAGTTATAGATTTTGATGTAATATTAGGAATGGACTGGTTATTTAGTCACTACATCACCTTGATTTTCAAAGAGAAAGAAGTGGTGTTTAGGATTCTAGGGGATGGGGAGCGTATCTTTAAGGGAGATAGAAGAACTACTCCTTTCAATATAGTTTCAACAATATTGGTTAACAAGATGCTCATATTAGGGTGCCAAGGATTTATGACCTCAGTTAGGGATTTAGCTATAGAGAGAAACAGTCTCCAAAGTGTTTTAGTAGTTCAAAAGTTTCTAAATGTGTTTCTTGAGGAGTTACCATGGTTACCTCCAGAGCGAGAAATTGAATTTTACATTGATTTAATACATAGTACAACTCCAATTTTTATACCTCTATACAGAATGGCACTTACAGAGTTAAAGGAATTAAAGGAGCTATTAAAATATCTTTTAGATAAGGGTTTTATCAAACTTAGCACTTCATCATAGAGTGCACCGGTATTGTCTATAAAAAAAAAATGATAGTTCTCTCTAATTATGTATTGATTATCGGCAGTTGAATAAGGTCACCACATGTAACAAGTATCTACTACCTCGAATTGATAATATGTTTAACTAACTTTAGGGTGCTAGGTACTTTTCTAAGATTAATCTAACATCTAGATACCATTAGTTAAGGATTAGAGGAGAAGACATATCAAAAATTATGTTCAGGACTCGGTATGGCTATTATGAGTTTTTAGTAATATCTTTTGGCCTTACAAATGCTCCAATAGTTTTCATGGATTTGATGAATAAAATATTCAAGTCATTCTTAGATAGGTTTGTGATTGTCTTTATTGATGACATTTTGATGTAGTCACAGATAGATAAGAAGCATGCCAAACATTTAATATTGGTATTGCAGACACTTCGAGAACATCAACTGTATGCCAAGTTTTCAAAATGTGAATTCTGGCTTGAGAGTGTCGCATTCTTAGGACACGTAGTTTCTCAAGACGAAATACAAGTGGATTCGAAGAAGGTAGAAGTTGTAATAAACTAGGAAAGACCAAAGATAGTGGTAGAGGTACAGAGTTTTCTAAGGTTAGTAGGCTGCTATCGAAGATTTATTCAAGACTTTTCTAAGGTAGCAGCCCCATTAACCCGATAGATACAAAAGAATGTCCAATTTATTTGGTTTGATGCTTGTGATGAGAGCTTTCAAAAATTGAAGGAGTGTTTAACTTCAGCTCCAATATTGGCTTTACCAACGGAAGGTGGAGGATTTCAATTATACTATGATGCATCGAGAGTTAGCCTTGGATATGTATAGATGCAAAATGGTAAAGTGATTGCTTATGCTTCCAAAAAATTGAAGAAGAATAAAAAAAATTACCCTACATACGATTTAGAGATGGTAGCAGTAATCTTTGCTTTAAAAATTTGGAGGCATTACTTGTATAATGATATGTGTAAGATTTTTACGAATCACAAGAGTCTAAAGTATATATTTCAGCAAAAAGACTTGAATCTAAAGTAAAGAAAGTGTATGGAATTACTAAAGGATTACAATTGTATGATTCAGTATCATCCAGAGAAGGCAAATGTTGTGGCAGATGTTTTAAGTAGGAAATCCTCAGGCAGTTTTGCGCATATCATAGTAAAGAGGAGAGCTTTGACCAAAGAGTTGCATGCTTTAATGGATCGAGGTGCCCATTTTCAGATTTCATATGCAAGTGTACTATTAGCTAGCATTATAGTGTGATCAGTATTGAGAAACTAAATTAGGATTTTTAAAGGTTAAGATCCTAAATTTCAAAAACTTATGTATGAAGTTAGAAAAGGACGTCATATAGATTTTGAAGCCATTAGAGAAGGCATCTTAAGAATGAATGGGAGACTGTTTGTTTTCTAAAGATAGAAACTTTGAAGAAGGAGATTCTAAAGGAAACGCACTATACGATATAAAATGTATATCCAGCTTCCACCAAGATGTACTATAATATTAGAGATACATATTGGTGGAAAGGTATGAAAAAGGATGTGGTTTAATATGTTTTTAAGTGCTTAACACGTTAACAAGTAAAAGCTGAGCATCAGAAGCCCTCAAGTAATCTACAATCACTATCAATTCCTAAATGAAAATAGGAACGAATTACAATATATTTCGTTGTTGACCTACCTTATACAACAAGAACTTGACCTGATTCAATTTGGGTGATAGTAGATATATTGATGAAATCAGCACATTTTCTACTCATAAAGTCTACTTATTTAGTGTATAAGTTTGCTCAAGTATATATCTTGACCAAATAGTGTGCCCTCATATAATATCTATATCAATAATTTCAGACTGAGGATCTCAGTTCACATCTCGATTCTAGAGAAAGTTGTAAGATACATTGGGCACTAGATTGGGTTTTAATACAACATTTCATCCTCAAACTGGTGGACGGTCTAAAAGGCCAATTCAGATCTTAGAGGATATGTTGAAGATGTGTGTGATGGGTTTTAGTGGTAGCTGAGCATGACATTTACCATTGATTGAGTTCGTTTATAAAAATAGCTACCACAGTAACATTGGAATGGTACCATACGAGGCATTGTATAGACGAAAATGCAAGCCATCAATGTGTTGGGAGGAGGTAGCTGAGAGGTAATTAGAGAGCCCAAAATTAATCGAGATCATGTTAGAGAAAATTCCATTGATCAAACAGAGGCCAGATACAACTATCAATAAATAGAAGAGTTACATTGATCCTAAGGAAGTGTAGTTTCAAGTTACAAACTTCATATTCCTTAAATTATCTCTGATGAAAGGTGTGATAAGGTTTGGGAAGAAAGGAAAATTGTCTTCAAGGTATATTGGATCGTACGAGATAACTAAGAGGGTTGAAAATGTGGTCTACTGATTGACTTTACCTCTAGATATAGCTCAAGTCCATTTAGTATTCCATATTTATATGCTTTGCAAATACATTCGAGACCCTTCTCATGTACCCCAATCACAGAGTGTAGAGGTGGATAAGAACCTGATCTATGAAGAGTAGTTGGTGGCTATCATAGATTCTCATATGTGGTAGCTTAGATTAAAATAAATTCTCATGGTTAAGGTGATATGGAAGAATGGTCACATTAAAGAAGCTACTTGAGAGACAGAGCGAAAAATGAGAAAATTGTATCCCTACTTGTTTTCGCAATAAACCTTATTGTAAAATTCGAGAACAAATTTTTTTGTAAGGAGGAGAGAATTTAACACCACGTATGTAGTACACATATATATAGACAGTTTTTCTTGTTTTTCTCCTATTTTTAATTTTAACCCTCAAAAGTTACTATTTACATTTCCATCTTTTTCACCTATTTTTTACTACCAGTGACTCAAACTAATCAGTGTTATATACCTCTCTTCCTCTCGACGAGCCTATCACAACTATACCCATTTCAACCATCATTGTCATCAGAGTCGTCACAAAAATTGAGGAGAAGAACAGACAAAAAACTTCGAAAGTGGATCCACCACTTCTAGTGATTGTTATCGGTCATCACTACCACCATTCAACTCATCTCAACATTAGCAACAAAAGCATTATGCCCTCGTCATCAATCATCACCTGGATCATCATCGGTTGACGAAAAAAGAGGTTAAGGTTTTGAATTATTTTTCTTTAATTTGTTAAAATCTATTGAAAATTTAAATATATTTTTTAAGAGCAAGTTGTTCTACTCATCAAGAGCTTTCATTTGCTATGAAATTCATCAAATTTTGAAACTGTAAATTTTTCGTTGACCGGAGGGAATATTTTGGTGACTAATAGAATATTCCAGTCATTGGAGTTACTATTTTGACGACCATTCCAGTGATTTTTGCATAAATGTTTTTTAAAATTCTAAAAATTATACTGATCATATTTCTTTAAAAATTACAAAAACTTTAGGAGAGATAGGAATAATAGCCAAATTGTATAATTAAGTTATTTTAACAATCCAAATGATACATTATTATTTAAGCCTAACAACTCCTTTGTAACATTGATTGAGATTTTTTTTTTCTGATTTAATAGGTATATCAGGAGTAGAACCCATATCGTAAGTCTTGGATAGATGAAAGAACTTACTAAATAAGTTCATATCGACTTACGATTAACGTATTTATCCCAACAAGTGAATAAAGTTCCACGTTGGTATGGATGACCACATGCAGATATGCATACCCATATTCATGTATATATATATATATATATATATATATCTCGATACCTATATATACATATATTTATGATGAATACATATATATATATATATTTTATCACGTACCCATTCTATCACAAGTCTATATAACTATCATCAAAATATCTTAGTAGATACGTTTGGGTTTGAATATTGTATACATGTATGAAGATAATTACATAATTGAATACTTGTTTAGTAAAACTACATGATTAATATCTTGACTAAGTATGATGTGTTCGATTGTGATTGTGATTATGATTGTCATTGTGGGAAAGGAAGGATCTGTTGGATGTGCCACCTGATAAGTATACATTACGACCAGATGCACACTAGTTATGATTATGAGAGTTATTATGTTTATGATATTGAGATATATTACGGGTCGATCCTATTTAAAGCCTGGCTCTTGGTTGGACCCTCATTTATTATTTTTTTGATTTTGGATGTCATGACTGAGGGCTGAGTTGTTGGTGATGCTTGACTCCTGTAGCCCCTTTAGATTAAGAAAGCCTTGTAGCTATATGAGTATAAGAACATACTTGGGCTGTTAGTGATCCTTAGCTCCCACAGCCATTCAAAGTTTGGTGTTGTGAAGGCTTATCCTTGGAGATTAGGGTCCTATAGATATTCTTTAACACAATTAATTGTCTGGTTGATATGATTGGATGTATAATGTGATGTGTGCGTGTTTTTATATTCATAGATGATTGTGCTCATAACATAGGGTATCATAAGACAGTGTGAGTTTACTCAACGAGGTCTGACTCCCCTTAACCAATTTTTCTTTTTATGTTAGCTGCTATTGACTTCGCAGCAGTGACTCCCAAGAAGTTTCCGCCACGACCTACCTATCTTTATATATGTTTTTCCTTTATTTTCATTTGTCTTTTTATTGTAGTGTCTGCGGTGGCAAGATTTATTATGTTGTAAGTTTTTGTTTTTTGATGCACGATAATCTTATTGTATCTTTATTATGTACCATATGGTCAATCGACGTGTTGTATTATGCTTCAATTTCTTGGGTTCTGAATTTATTGTGTTATATGTAATCTATGAATTTCGATCTTTAGGTCCTACTTGCAGGTCACATACCTGTGTAACGTTGTGACAGTCAATGTTCACATTAGAAAGTTAAAATAAAAGGAAAAGTCATTAGAACATTAAGAGTTAAACTAAAATGAAAAAGTTAGGAATAACAATAAAAAATTAGATACCCTTCAATAGATTAATTTAAGGAGAACCAGTCATTCTAATTAAAAAGAAGGTTCAAAATTATGTTAAGATATATAATTAAATATTTAAAAATTTAAAAATTTTAGAACAAAAAAATTAGAATAGTGAACTTAATAAAACTTTTTTATTTATAAAGTCAATTAAATAACATAATACAAACAAAAAAACTAAATTATTAAAAACATGCTTTGTTTGAAAAAATGGATAGCCACTTATAAAATCAACAAAAATACTAGGTAGCTCCAATTTTTGGGAGCCCCAATGACCTCCTTAGGATATTACAAAAATGCCCCCTCCATGTGAGAGGGAGGCCATTGAAGCTCCAAAAAATGGGGCCACCTAGTCTAATCATAAAATAAATTGTTGAATACAATGTCTTAAGAATATAAAAGAATTTATATAAATAAAAAGTTTTACTTTTGGAGTGAAGTTTTATTAAAGATGATAAAAGCTAAGATATCAACCATGTAAATATTATAAAATTAAATGTATGATTAAAGTATAAATAAAATATGAATATATATTATTATGTAATCAATTAGTACTAAATTTGGTTAAAATTGAATCTAATGTAAAATATTAAAATAATTAAAATTGTACTTATAAAGGAGTTTTTGTATCTTATTTTCACCAATAATTTTAAATCCTTCAACATTATACAAAGAGTTGTAAAATGCATTTTAAAAAAACAAAAAAAATAATAAATGAATGAGAAAATAAAAAAGAAAAGAAAAGAAAAGAAAAATGAGAAATATTTCACTCCGCTAGATTTATACCTTAAAAAGGTCAAAGATCATGAGTGGTGTTAGTAGCCAGTTGATGTGAGGTGGCTTAATTGAATTACCGGGGGTGTTCATGACAAGGTATTCACTTTTGTGTTACAAGACCAAGTGATCTCCCAACCAAACCATTGCTCAATTTCTCGATTGTGTTTTTTTTATTTGTGTTTATTTTATTCTTAAGATGGATTTTTGTGAATTAGGTTGATGTTTGAAGAAGGCATGAGGTAAACCAAGTTGAATTGTGATTCAATGTGAATGATTAGTTGCATGGTACTTTTGGAGGATCGTTGATGGTTGAATGAGTGAACTAAGAATTTGAACTAATGATCCATCTATGACAAGTTTGCATAAAGATCTTACTGAAGTTTTTTATATTTAGTATTATGTTTGAGGAGTTAAATTTACTATGTATAATAATTATATGAGTTAAATCATTATCAACCTTGAATTGGATGATATTGGTTGTATTTGATTGCGTAAGTCATGTTGAGTTGCTTGATTAACCTTTAGTCATTCTTAGAAGACTTTAATTGGAGTGTCTAAGTGAGTTGCTTGAGGATAAGCAACAATTCAAGTATGGGGGTGTTGTTAATGGGCATTTACATTGATTTTAAATGTAAGATTTACTATAATTTTTCTCATTTAATGATTCAATTGCACAAATTAAGAGTTAATTGTGTTAATTTTTGGTGCAAGTTGAATTGCAAGCAAGTTAGAAAATTTTGAAGAAAATTGAAATGCAAAAGTTGTAAAAGGAAAAGCTTAGAGAAAATCAAAGAAAGCTTTAAAGCTCTCTAAACAAGCGGCATCACATGGTCTTAAGAAGATACCATATTCAAAAGCTTTCTATGACATAAACATAAAAATGAGAGGAGTCGTTGAAAATCAAAGATAAAACGTGGAGTGGAGCTTTAATATGACATCCATCCAGAAGTGGAGTTTAAAGCAGCTTCAAGTTGCATGATTATTCCAGCCAAAAACACATCACACAAGTAACTTTGAGGTCTTCCTTTAGAGAAAAATGCAACAGCATTTGTTAGAGCTTCTCATTGTCTATACAGCAGTAAAAGTGGCATTTCATGGAGCAATAATTAAGGGCCACATTAGAAGCTTGTCTTCATAAGCAAAAAGGCAACCAAAGACAGCATCAAGTCACGTGTTTAAAGAGCACTTTAGAGCTTCTGTCTTAGCATTAAATGGTAGCTCCATTAGAGTATAAGGGAGGCAACTAAAACACAGCTCTCATCCTTCAAAATGTAGTAACCCTTCATATCTTTTAGCCTTCAAAAGCAACAGTAAAAGGTGTTAAGAAGCCTTCAAAAGAGAGAGGATGGTAGCGCTTTGAGGAGAGCACTAGGAGAGCTTTTCTTGGGGTGTTGGCTCGTAACCTTAGAGACCATTTAGGAGGGAACAATTTTTAAAGTTTTGTGTGGAGGGTGACGGCTGAAAAAAAAAGAGAAGAGAGGACACCAGCTCAAAATAAGCTTTAAAAAGCTTGGTATATGGACGAAATAAGGGCCAGAAGTTTTTGCAAGGTGTTAGCACACCATATGCCCGTTCCTAGGCAAGGGAAGTGATAGGAATGAATTTTGTTATATTTTGATATGTAATTTCACTTAAATTTATTCCTATTTTTATGTTAAATTACTCATTGTGTGTTCCTCTTAATTTTATAAGTAGGTTTAATGATTGAATACAAAATTTAGATTAAAGCATGAAGATTTTGAAGCAATTAAAGCTATCCTGATGCATACAAAATGGATTGGAAATTGGATGGCTTATGAAGGGCCAATTGAAGCTCAAAATGACTTGGATATGAGTGTTTAAAGGCTATCCAAAAATGACATTAATTAGAGCACCATTTAGGAACATTAATCATCACTTAGAGCTGTCCAAAATACAGCCTATAGACAACTAATTGGTAATAAAACACAGCAGCAAAATCATGTTTAAAGGAGCAATAAAAACAGAATTTTTGGAGCTTCTTTGCACTCATTAAATGGAAACACTTTGGAGCTTAAAGAGGAAGAGCTTAAGCTGTCTAAAAATTCAGCAGCATATGGCATTATGAGAGGGAGG
>JAOXYD010087083.1:0-12130 GCA_028565735.1 Pinacopodium congolense
TATATAATTAAATAAATTATAAATAAATATTTATAAAATTTTAAAAGGATCCAAAGTACAAACTTTAATTTTAATTATTAATAAAATTGTATCTTTTTTAGTATTGAGTGAACATCAACATCTATATTATTCTATTATAATATTCTGTTGTAGTTGTAATATTCAATAGTACCTTGGATAGAAATGATTGAAGTGATTCTTTGATGCTGATTGGACCACAACATTTTGTTTCTATGAAATTATGTTAATAGCTCTCTGGCAGAGCTGCCGACTCCTAATTGATTAGGTTCAATTCCATTTGGAGAAAATTTATGGCTGTATCTTCTTTTTCATACAATTCTTTTTCTTTTTGTATTATTTTATGGCATTCAAAATTTTAATTAAGAGATTAGAAATATTTAAAACTATTGAAGATCCGAACATTTATTTCTTTGAAAATTATTGAAGATCTGAACTTACAACTAATAAAAATAATTAATTATACATGCTGTGGAACAAATGATAAAAGAATCGATAAAAAAGTCCGTAGTTATTAGTTACGATGAACAAAATTCAAAATTTTTCACATTCAAATTATGATATAAAGAAATTTTATTACACAAAAAACTTATCAACAACATGAGAATTTCATCACTTTGGAGAAAAAAATACGCTTGGTGTAAGGGAAAGGCCAACGGTAATAGAGGCTTGTCGGGGGAAACATGGCGGTGAATTGGCTAGTGCCGTGCAAAGGCAAGCATTTGGAGAGCAGAGAGTACGAATGTGCAGCAAAAAGTTTGTGGTTTAAAAAGACATTTTGATCAAATTATTCCTAAATTATTTTGTATTTTTAAATAAACTACATCATATAAAATTTTAAACTCCACTTAGCTATTTTATATAAAATCTATTATTTCTAGTTTTTTAAGAGTATTCTTGTATTTTTTTTCAATTCAATAAATTAGACAACAAAAATTATTATTCTTTATTTTTAAATAAAATTTTAAAGCATTTGGTTTATCATTAATTTTAATAATTGATATAATTAATATGTTTAACAAATTAAAATTGATCACATTATTTGAATATGTTGTATTGTAGTCTAATTATATCATACAAAGTTATGAGTGTACTATATGAATATATATATATGTTTGTATTGGTGTGTTTAAATGAAATAAAGATAAAATAATACCAAATTAACCATTTATATTTTATATAAGGAAATAACTAGGTAGTACGAGACTTGTGGTCACTAGTGACCTGAGCCACCTATTTAACATTATAATATACGAAAGAAAAAATTAATAACTGAGCAACAAAGAGGAAATAATTAAAGGTAAACGAGGAACGTCCACAATGCCGTCATTTTGTCGTTTAAGTTGCCTCCTAAGTTTAAATTGGTTTGTCTCTCAATCCGAGGTGTCTGGTACATTGTGATTTTTTTGGTCCCTTGTCTTCGTGTATATTGCGACCTCATCTTCCAAACCCAATGTAACGAACTTGAAATTTTCCATTTTATCGTTTCATTGCCTCCTAGTTATTTTGTCATTATAGTGAGATATAGACAGAGAATGAAAGAAGATAAGCAGGAAATCTCTAAGACATCATTGAAGGTTAAGATGTCAAGGTTATAATTGCCATTACTATCATTATTTCACATCTAATATCTTTTAATTTCATTATTTTGTAGTCTTTGTAATAGCTTTGATTAGTTTAATGTGGAGGGGTAACTTGTCAAATTCCAAGTGTTTGTTTCTTAGGCTAAGGGAGTATAGAGGTTGAATTTAAAAGAGCAAAAGAGATATAATGATTTGGTTTTACGTCATGTATGTGATGGATTTAAAGTTTTAGTACATTAGTTAAATGGTGTATCCTAATTGGCCGTGGATGAGTACTCAGGAGTATTGCCCATCATAATAGACGATAAAAGTTTACATCATTAATTTTTTATAGGCATTTGATTGGGCAGAAGCACCAATATTTACCCTTTTGCTAGTTAAATGGTTCTTGTCATTGAATGTGGACACGAGGGTTTTCCTTTTCTATGGTTGTCCATTTGGATCGGTGGTTTTACTCTAGGTGATCAAAGTTATGAAAATTTAGTATCATAAGTAGTAGAAATGAGTGTGATATAACAAAAGATATGATTTTCTAAGGTTGTTTTTTCAATCGTCATGATTGAGGTCTAGGTATGGATGGTTGTGAGAGAGCTATATTTGTGAAAGGAAATTGGGCATGATGTTTTTGTCCAATTTGAATCTTTAATTTGTCTCGTTTTTCTTATCCAATTTGTCTTTACCTTGGTTTACAGTATGATTTAGGCTGACAGGTAAGAATGGTTCCGAAATTTTGTGTTGTTATAAGTTAATGAAAACCTATTGATTTGAACAAATTTCATCAAATGGATGCACATTTGTCTTCCTTTGTTAAATAATATTTTGTGAGCCATAGTCCAAGGGTCTAACATAAACTCATTACTTAAAAAATGTTAAGAACTGATGCTTCTTTGGTTTTGGAAACATGATGTATTCATTTGGTGTTATAGTTGAAAGTTAATTATGTATTGCAATGAAAAAGTTCAAAGGCAACCGGGCGATCAGTCGACACGTATGCTACGCAATGTCAAACCTGCTATAAATGGAGAGTGATAACCATAATAGAAGAGTATGAAGAAATTAGAAGTAAAATCCTAAATGACCCTTTTGATTGTGACAAGAAAGCAGGTGTTACCTGTATAATCCTATTGACATTGAATTTAATTATACTCGAATTTGGGTTATTGAACGACCTATCATTCTAAAGACACCAGAAGGTTTTAAGAGGAGCTTGGCACTCAAACGATATTTATCCAAAATGTATGCTTACTACATTACTACATCATCGAAAATATTGAGAACTCAAAATGAAATCGCAACGTTTTTGGAGTCCGAACTAAACACCTCTCTTTGACTTCAATTTCACTTCTCCAAAGGTAATGGAAGAGACCATACATGAAGATGCTGTAAAAAAGGTTTCTATTGGTGGGAATAGCAAGAAAAGAAATAAGGCACGAAAACATTTGGCTTGTTCTAGTTTAATAGAAGTCTACTGCTCTGTACTCCTTACTCATGGTTTTGTTAAGAGAGAATAACTAGGTGATGCGGGACTCGTGGCTCAGGCCAACAACTTAGTAAAATTATGCAACAAAAAATATTTACGAGAATTAGATGTATGGAAGTTAATATGGGTTAGAAATGAAATCGATAAGGATGATGTGGGAATTTGGCATTTTTGTGATTGTGTCAACTTATCCCTAACGTTGCAAAATTATGTCCCAAAATAGGCAGCTATTGATGTTAGAGGAGATAAATTTATAGAGTTTTCTTCTTAGTTTTGATGAATTTCTTTGTTTATGTTTGTCTAATTTTTGTTACAAAGTCACATGTGAAGAAAAATTACGAGGACTCTTTAAATTCATTAAGGTTTCTAACTAATGATGTTGGATTCTTTTTTTTCACTAAATTATTGAAGAAAACCAGACATGATGTTGCACATTAGGTTATGGTAAATTAGCCCACAAATATGCATGTTGTAAAAAATGATACTACTTTGATTACATATGAACTAATGTCAACATAATTGTATAGTCATTTGAAACATTTGTCTGGGCTAAAATTTGTAGATGTCTGCAGAATCTATTTTTTTTTCTTCAAACGTTGAACAAGTTTGTGCTTAAAGGAATTTGTTGTGAGGAGTTGCAAGCCATGCCATTGTGAAATGTTATTAGAAATTCAAATTTGGTTATTGAAAATGTACATTGCTGGGTTATAATGACTAAAATGATGAGGACGGACATGGACTTGTCTTATTGCAGCGTGTAAAATTGCAATACCCAATTGCGCCATTCTGCTACTACTTAGGCTATAGATGCATTGTAAAGGTAACACAGTAGCCACTTACAAACTTGCAAAAAAAAAGTTGAATTCATTAGTCGGAAACAAACATAGAGTGGTACGCAATTAGATTAGGCCAAATATTGGACAACACTTACCACTCAGTGAGTCACTAGTGCGGATTCAAAAAATAGTAACAATTCATAAGTCAAGAAGATGTAGATTTGTGGGGCTAATTCCAACCTAGCATTGAATACAAGTTGTAATGGGAGACAAACAAAAAAGTGCTTGTCAATATGTATTCCATAACAAGTTGCAACCAAGGGTAGAGTTTGGTTTGAAAAAATTCCTAATACTTGACAGATAACTTAAATCTAATCCCAAAATGATATAAATATCAATTTCCATTTAGTGACCCCTTTTTTAAAGACAATGTCGTACTTAATTACAAAAGATGCCTATAACATGCTCGCAGAGGTATTCCCTTATTTTGTTTGGATGCAATGCCTATCATGAAGCCACAATGTAAATGAACATACAAAACAATTTAAGTAAAAGGTCCAAATTAGCTCGTACCATGATTTCATAGTCTCCGTGCCATTTCTTGCTCCAAAAAACCAAAACATAGCACATATAAATTTTTTCATCGTTACTTCATTCAAAGTGCGTATGAAGTGTTAGCAGATGAGAATAAAAGAAAGCAATACACAAAAAATGTGCAATATTGACACCAAAACTACACGCGAAATATGTGACAATCAACAAGTGTGCAAAACACTTACATGTTTTGCTGCATGGTCAGTTCATTGTCGTAATAATGGGGAAAATACTGCCACTCCATTATAACTTCTATATCGAATCTAAGTGTACTAATAGCAATAAACAATACTTTGCCCTGTCTTATAATTGAAGCTCATTAACTTCTGTTTACGGATGTAATGGAATAATTTAACTATAGTTATCATTTAAGATTAGGGTAATGTTCTATAGTAACATATAACACATTATTCACATGTCCTAACCTATGTTGTGAGTCAAATATGATGATACTGCCACCAGTGCTCCTCAATTAAGTAGCACCACCATTGGCCATCTACAAAAAATGGAGATAAAAAACTAACAACCATAGGGTTAAGTGTTTTTGGGTTGACATTTTGATGTTGCGTGAATGTATGAATTTTTAACGCATTAAGAGAAGGTTAAATTTTAGTTGACATTAGCGTTTGTCAACTTTGATACTTACCTTATGCACCTTTGTGCCACCTTGTCCTAATATAGGTAACGTTCAATGTATCAAACATATTTTGTCGATTGGTGGGAGAAATATGTGTCCGAAAGAGTCTGGAACACCATGCCTTTGACAATGCTACCGAGTTCAATTTATAGATGTTGAAGACATTTAGCACTAAATTTTATTAGTGCTTAAATAAAATGTTTTATGATTGAGTGAAACACTCAAGTTCACTAACTGCAAACGTTGGGTCTAAAATACAATATTGCTCAAAGTCGTTAACCATCTATGCATGAACGAGATCATACTCATCCATTGGTTGCTACGAATCCGCTTACAAACTATAGAATATAATTTTAAACATGTCAAAGTCTGAAACAACATATAGTGAATAGACTATGGTTTACGTTGAGACGTGGATGCCTAAGTACTGTCACAAGTTGGCACGTACCGTAATGCTGATGCATTCTCTAGGCTAATACAGCACAACATATCAATCAATTTCAAATAAAACCTTCCATTTTGAATTATGATGTGATCAATAGTCCTACATACAAAATTTTTAGAATGCAGTCATTAATGTTAGGGGTAGAATGGATTTTTAGGGTTCTATGAATGTCTAAGCGAAAATTAAAGTTCAGTCCCCGACTTAGTTAGGGTGTTGCTCCGTATGTAATCAAGAAACTGAAGGGTATGATCGGTATTATCATACTCAACAAATATTGACCTCCACACTTGAAAATAATGTTTGATGTCATCTTTTCTTGGTGTATTCAAGTGTATTAACAGATGAACATATACATGGCATTTAGGTGCAGATCGCAAATCTAAGATACTTGTTGTGCGCTTTGATCATGTATTTCCTTCACCTCTTCCTTCCTCTTTATCATTGAATTATTTTTGTCGTTCCTTCACATACTATCTTGCCATTCATTTAAGACGATTGAGTCCTGCCAACATGATAACAACCTTATTGTGAACTGCAGATTCAATTGGTTATTGATAGAAAAGGATTTTATAGCATGCCTTGCACAATTGACACAAATTGAAATTAAAGTCATCTTAATCCTATTATTATGTTCATGCGTCAGGTCATACATACCTTAGAGTCTGGGACAAATGTTCTATAGAATAAATTTAAAGGTTACCATGTTTTTAACTGGTAATGCAGTGTCATTTCCTAATTAGTCTTAAAAACCTTACAATACACACTTTTATTTCCCATTGGTGTCAGTCTACATCTCACGTAAATTCAGTGAATCCAAATCCATCTTTGGCCCTTCCCTACATAGAAAAAATGACTAAGCAAGATTGTTAGTTACCTTAACAAATGATAAGTTAAGCACAATATAGGAAGGATGCCACAACCGACTATGAAGTCGATATGTGATTGTGTCACATAGTTAAGATATTATACCCATATAAACAATGACACAACGACTGCTTAATGAAACTCAATGTATTTGAATTTGGTATACAAAATCATAATTGAATTGGATTATCCCATACAAAGTAAAAATCAATTATTAACCATATAGAATGGAGTGCAAATAAGGAATAGGCTAGTACGTTGGAAAAATAAGGGTATACCCTTTTCACTATAATGTGGATGTCGCGTTATAGTGCGTCTACATTTCATTCCATTTCACATATATAATTATTTGTGTGGCTTGATTCATTCATTAATAAATATCTTGAAACATTGTTATAATCATATAATGTTGGTCATCTCTGCTGAACACTGAATGGTCACAATTAAATGTTAAAGTGACAAAGTAATAGTCCACGTGAAAACAATTTAGTTATAACGGAGGCTCTAAGATGTGTTGGGTTGATTTGGTATCACTAATTTAGCTCAATAAATCAATAAATTCTCATGAAATTCAACTTCAAATCCAAATCAATATAACGACAGTATACTGATCGCAAGTAATAAAGTGAAGCACATTTAAGGCTCCGACATATCGAACCCACAAAAAACTGATTTGTATGACTACTAAGGCAGTTGGATTACAATTATCTAAGGGAACTCAAGGCTTAAAACTAAGGGATTATATAAAATAAAATAAACCTAAAAACTTCCAACTTTGTAATTATATTCCAAGTTATCTAAGGATTGCCATATAATTAATTTGCTAAAGACTAGGCCTAAAATGACTTAAGTGATTTATAAAATGGATTGGAATCTCTAATCTATGCCTTTCACTAAATAAAGACAAAGTTATGGTCAAGTCATTACCTTTTCTCTAACTTTCCTAGGTTCATGGTTTGGTTTACTCATAAATCAATAGGAAGTAGGCTTTAAGTGTAGGAAGTTTCTAATCTTAAATTTATATTAGAGATTAGTACCCTCATGATATAACTAATCAATGGTAATGTATTGATTAATATCATGTTATTTATGGATTTTTGCAATGAATTAAGTGTTGGTCCTCTACTTAATCATATAAGATTATATCATAAGTGATCAAGTTAAGATATGCTTTAATATCTCACATAAATAAAGATTATCATCCAATTTTGTGATAAACATCTACTCAAGACATTTAAAAACTTGTCCCTATTTAGAATTTAGCTCAAAACATCATAATTAAACAAGAAAAATCATATTGAAACAAAACAGCCTATGTTCTTGCATATATATGAACAAAGGAGTATAAGATAAGAGATTTAATGTTTAGGAAGTACCAAATGATCATACAAACTGATAGACAGCCTCCAATAATAATGTGAATCATCTCTTTTAAATCCTCAAAACAACCTGAAATTACACGATATAAAGCCTGGAAAAAAAAGAAAAGAAAAACCTTAAAACTAAGGAAAGAAGAAGAGAATCCGGTTTTGATTTGAATTCTCCCTTCAAATCTGATTTAGCTGCTACAAAATTGATTCTAAGTCTTCTTATATATGTCTAGGACAAGTTAGAACAAGTTGCAGCAAGTGGAGAGCAAGTGACAGTTAGAAATATGTCAACAGGTATTAAATTGCAGTTAAAAGAGAGTAAAACGATGTCGTTTAACACCTATGTTTTGTTTCCCTGAATGACTTAAATGGTGGATTGTGAAGAGTAAAATGGCAGGCTATGAAAGCGCCATTTTAGTCTTATAGATTGATATTTTTATTGAATTTTGTTATCTTTTCTCCACTTTTTAGCTTCTATCTACATTGTACAACATTTATAAACATAATTAAATACTTTAGCATCCATTTGGAAGTAATGTGCCTTAAAATTTGATTAAATTGAGATGAAAATGCATTAAAACTAAGGCCTAACAAGATGGATGCCAATGTTTATGATGTAGTAATTTGGTGTCACAGTACATGTAAGATGTTGTTGATAATCATTCATTTGAGAGACAGTTAGAAGTTAAAATAGTATGCCATAGGTGTCCGATAGAAGTATGGATTGAAGATTTATAAGTCGTTACCATTATGTTGTCGTGAGGAGTACGGTGAAACCAAATGCCTTCCTTTGGTTGTATCATTAGTTTGTTGAATCAAAGTGTTGTTATGTGTATTTTGTATGAAATGAAGGCTTTCTTTTATGGTTTAAAATAGTATAATAGTAACAAAAAAATGAACATCAGCACAAACTAACGACCATATTACTATGAAAAATGTTTCATATAATCAATAAATTAGAGTTTCTTAAGAACAGTTTAATAAGTCATCCCATTAACTATTCAGTGACATATAAAGTGAACATACTCTGACATAACCAAAGAATCAGTACATCATTATGGTAGAGGAGATTAACACCAATTGAAATAGTTGAAGCCTGATTTTGTCTTCACTCCCCACATGTTGAAAAAATTATATGGATTCGCACATCTCCCTTTGCTCTAGTCATCCCTCATGTGCACAGTTATTGTTCATTAGCACAACCATGACTTTGAGTTTAAAGAACCATTAAACATGCATTACGATCGTTATCATTTCATGACTTTGCTTAGTAATTTTCATTTTCTAACACCCTTCCTCCCCCCTTTTGATGTTTCTATGGGAAGCATTTGCATAATTTCACGACTATTCTTAGTAAAATTTATTTTCTAACACCTTTCCTCCTACCATTGATGTTTCCATGAGAAGCATTTGTGAACTCACCCTATATTTAATCTTACATTTTTCCAAAATAATTAATTCGACACTTACAAACAAGCCAAAAGCTAAAAAGAACAACCTTTTCATTATAATTGAGGCCATATGTTTTATGTAATAGACATGAGCCTACATCTGCAATTTAACCTAAGTATTGGTCCAAGCAAACCAAGTTGTTATCTATAATTAATATATCTTTGTTAGCCACTGTAGTTTTAGTTGGGATAAAATGTTTTGGTTTTAAGGGTTACATTACACTTTTGGTCCAAAATCCCTATAATTTATAATGAAAAATGGTCCACCAAATGAAGCTAATGTAATCGATCCTGTTTGTGGTAGAACTAACCATTCTTCTTATTTGATTTATAGGAATTTGGAGCAAATGTTATGTTTGAGAAATTCGTTCTACTGAACAAATACTCCTTCTACATTACCATACTTTGTCGCTATAAACATGTCTCATCCAAGAAGATGGGACATAGATGTCATTGATACATATGTTTACTAGAATATGGTCCAGCAGTCATCCTTTAGTATTGTAATTGAAATTTAAACATTTAATGTTGGATTACGTACGTTAAAGGCTATATGGTAACATGAATAGTAGAGGGATGACAAGTTTACTGAACATATTTCAACGGTTAAAATTCCAACACCTATCAAGTGCATTCTATTAATTGCATTTATAAACATGTGAGGAATAAGGACATAATCCTCTGTGATCACAGCTTGGGGAGCATAAGACTTTTTACTTCCTATAGGTTGGGATCGAATCAAAGTATGCAAACATATGATGATGTGAATAAAATTGTTGATACGTTGAATTTACATATGAAAAAAAAAGGTTACTCACTTCATTATCCAGCAAATTAAGTTTCTAAGCATGTCGCCTAAACATTGTGTAATCAATCTTTGACCATGTGTTTTAAAGGTTAGAACTATAATTATCGGTACTTATTAAATGATAGGAATGAGTTTTCTATAAATTCATGTAACTTCATTCCTATTATTTATTAAAAAATACTTAATTTGTGTTATAATTTACTTAATGAACAGGTTACCCCCATTTGAAAAAGAATTGGATTAAAAATCCAAAACATTATATCGATATTAAAAAAAAGAAAAAAAAAGCAAATCAAGCTTAAAAAAGCAAGTCAACTTTACTTACTCTTTTAAGATACGAAGAATCGACATAAAAAAAGCAATAAAAGGAGATGAACAACACGTTATAACATAGTAAGCTTTTTCAAGTGGAGACAAAAAGCAAAATCTTTAAGAAAACTTGACAAAACGACATCAAAAAGCATTTTAAGGGGAGAGGAGCACAAACCATTAAAAACAAAATGAAAAGAAAAGGACCAAGGAGGCTTTGGATGAGTGGGACACGTGCCCCACTCTATGAAGACAAAATAAAAGCTTTTTCAATCTTAGAGGAGGACGACAACATTTAAATGGGAGGAAGAAAAGCTTGAAAGGGCACAAATCCCTAAGAGAATAAAAGGAAAAAAGCTTTAAAACGCTATAGAGGAGATGACAGAAAACATTTTTGATAAGTGTGGAGAGCTGATTGCCTTGGAGTTGACAGCACCAAAACATTTGAAGGACCAGCTCTCCATGGATGATGGCATAAAAAACATGTTTAAAGGTTAGGAGCTTTCCTTAGAGATAGAGAAATGTTTTTAAAGTCATTGATGCCATATCTCCTTCGATTTTCATTTGCTTGCCATTATTCTTTGATTGTATTAGTATTTGTCATTTCATTTAGTTGTTGTTTTTTATTTTCAATTGCTTTATGTCTTTATTATCGAATGCAATTACATTTAGTTAACTAGTTTAATGCTTTCATTTGTTTTTATTATTCTTAGTTTTGTCGTTATCAAGTTTTAAATTGAATGGAGCATTATTTCATAGGTTTTCACTTATTTCTAATGTCTTTGGTTAATCTATGCTTTATGTTTAGGAATTATGCATGTTCTTATGATATTAATCATTTAACGTTAATTTTTTTCAATTTATATGTGTTGAAAATTTTGTTTAGAGTATTAGTTTGAGATTAGTTTAATTAAGTTTTAATTAATTGATTAATGGCCTAAGTAGCTTGAGTTTGTGTTAGATTAAATGTTGAATTGTGTTTTTCCTTCGTTGTTTTCAATTTTTTAGCCTTAGTTTTATTTAATTAAGTATGGATTGTGTTCATTTAATCATTTTTTTAGTTAATTTAAATATGTGTGGCAAAATTCTCAAGGGCTTCAAGGTATAGGAATGATGAAGGGGTGATTAACTGTGAGAATGGAGTTTACTTTGAATTGATTTAGTACTTTTAACTTAGGTTGGTTTGGAACGTTAGTTAAATGTCATGAATTATGAGTTATTTCTAGGTTTGATCATCCTTTAGGTAATTTTGTAATTTGAATGCTAGGATTGAACATGTGATACGTAATTATCCTTAGCGATTTCTAAAAGTAGTAATAGGTTAGTTGGATTTTTTTAGGATACTTAACCAACTAGTCTAGGGTTCCATACCTTTAGGTTACACTTTCCGAGCTTATGTGTTAGTGGCCTAAGTTAGTCATTCCTTAAGACCTAATATGTTTGCATTATTAAATCTAAAGAGCTTATTCTATGTTATAATGAAGATAAGGGTATTTCTAGAGCTTTGTGGATTTATCTAAATTAGAGAAACTGAGGGTTTGAGAACTTCTTTAAACCTATAGGCTAATACTTTAACTAGAGCACCTTTTCTCTAAATTCGAGGTTCAATGGTTATTTCGAAATCCTGATGATACCTTCGGCCCATTTCTTTATTATTGTTGGAAGTCTTTTCGTGTTTTTCTTGGTATTTGTCCTTTTTATTATTTTTATTGCATTTTACATATGTTAGTTCTCTTTGCGTTCAAGGGTTTTCATTTTTGTTTTTCTTTACAACTATAGAAATAGTAATACCCCC
>JAOXYD010087094.1:0-12130 GCA_028565735.1 Pinacopodium congolense
AGTAAAACTTATAATAAACATTACATAAATAAACCTATATCAAAACTAATTTGCTTCTTCGATAGCTTCAGCCTTTATATATGATCTTTATAAACTTCAATCAACCTATAAGACTCCTTAAGCGAATTTAATCGAACTTTGTCCATACACCTATCTTTTAACACATTTAAACAAATATTAGTAATAAAAATATTTTGTTTTTATCAAAATATGATGAAACCTCCATTGATTCAACATAACCTAATTTCACTCACAATTTAATCTAAGACTAACTAGAACCAAGTATACTTATTAACAAGTAATATAGTAGATTTAAAGGAGTTCGAGTGTCATTCTTACAAGGATTAACCATAACTAGTAAGTCACTCATATTACAGTTATCTTGAAAATTCAAATTATTGATTAATTAAACTAAACAATACTAAATTAAAGTAAATCACTTTCAATTCATGAAAGAAATCAGAACAACTTATAAGAATTACCAAATCTAAATGTGTAGCTAAGATTTGTAGTGTTTACTAAATTAATTGAGTAAAAAGTTATTGAATTTCCTAATCTATAGGTCAGTTTCTGTCGTAATAAGTTCAAAATAAAGGAATGAAAGATCTATATGTATTCCTTAGTTTATAATAGAATCTTTAATGAAAATTTTGCCTAAGTTGAGTGAAGGTTATAGTATTATTAAATCGATGTTAAGAAAATTTTTTAGGTCTTCATGCATATATGAATGCTTGATGCCTATGATGGGTTCTAATTGATGATTCATCTTGAGTAACCTTGGGACATTCATCTTCTAGATTCTTTCCCTTTACAAAAATGGTTTTACTATTTGATGCTCTATTACTATAGTCTAATCCATGTTTATCATCTCCTAATTTCTGAATACTTAACATGGTTTTCAGTTTTTCTTTACCTTGTGTAAACATCGATGGTAATTCTTTAAGTGTTTCCACTTCTTTCTTTAAGACCATATTTTCATTTAATAATTCATCATTATCTTTGGTCATCGCATCTAATTCCTTTCTAAGATTATCATTTTCTAATTTATACTCATCTATTTCTTTCATGGATTCCAAATTTTTATCATGACTAGCCTTATTTTTATTAGTCAATTCTCCTACAAAGTTTAATAGTTCTTCATATGTATATTCAACTTCAACTTCCTCATTTGGGTTAGGAAAACTTACTTTATCGTGAGCTATGAAACACATGTTTGTGATTTCTTAATTTTCAGATTCTCTTGACTTATTCCATATCGCTTTTAATGATTTCTTCTTATAGTTTTTCTTTTCCTTCCTTTCCCTCTTTTCTTCCTTCTCATCTTCTTGAATATGCAGGGAATGTGACCTCAAGTGCCCTTTTTCACCATACTCAAAAACATATTATAATAGATAATTTTGTTTTAGAGTACTTACCTTCCTTTCGTATATTGGAGCTTTTTTCCTCAGATGAGCTTCCTTAAGCCTCTTGTAATAAGTGCAACAGATTCTTTTTCACCACTTCCGTAAAATGATTCTTTATTCTCGCCTTCATCCTTCTTTGTTTCTTTAAAGGTGATGTCCTTCTTTTTGGGTGCATTTTCTTCATATGTGTTGTTAAATAAAGGATGGTTCCACCTTATTTTGGTAATGACAAAAAAACTTTTGTTACTAATGTATGTGTTTTTAAGTGTGATTGAATTATGGTTAGGTAAAGTTCAAATTGACCAATTAAAGAGTCTTGAAGAAGAAAATGAAGAATCATATAAAGACTCAAAGTTTGAAGAAAAAGTTTAGAATAAGTTTCATTTTTGGTTATTTAGTGTAAACTTTGCTTGCTTTTATTTTGGTATTCTCAAAAGGCTTATATTTAATTGTTCATGTAGACATATTTTAGAATATGTATATAGGTGCATAATCAAGAGGTTTTATGAGTTTTAATGTGATTAAATGAAAATAAACCTCTTGATATTTATTTCAATTATTTAGGAAAACATAACATAAGTTGTTAAACAAGTTAAATGAAATTAAGACTTGTTTGGATATATGTGTTATTCTGAAATGGCTAAACATTATAATGGCATTATGAAGATTATGCGGTAAATTGTGGTCTTTAGATCGGTCGACTAAATAAGATAGGTTAGTCAATCAAATGATTGTGTTCGATCAACTGAATAATTAACAAGAGTTTATCGGTTGATCAAATGAATGGATCGATCGATCAAACCATGAGATCAGTCGACCAAATATTGCAAAGGTTCTAGATTACACAAGGTATTGTAATGTTATACAATAGTTAAAAGTATTTATGAGTTTTGCCCATTGGAAAAATGGTAATATTAGCATTTTCTAATGGATACATGGGAAAAATGAAATATAAAAAGGTTGCTTTTGTGTTGGAATAAGAAGAAGTTTTTACATAGTTTTTATAGAGAAGGTTTTTAGTGATATATGATGTATTTATGGAGAAGTATAAAGAGATATTTTTGCAAGTAATTTTTATCAAGTGAGTTTAGTTGTTTTTATGTGAGGTTATTGAATATCTTTTGTGCATTCATACATCTAGCCTCTTGTGATTATCAAGAAAAATTAAGTGAAGTATTTTGTCAATTGTATCGAGTGGTTGAGAGGTTATTCCTGAGCCTAGGAAAAAGAAACGAGTGAAAGGTTCTCTTTTAACTTGTGAAAAGGGATTGTAATTGTGATGTTAATAAGAATGAAAGCTCAATAGTAGTGTTAGGGACTGGATTAGGAAAAAATGTATAGCTTAGAACCAAGATAAATCACGGTGTATTCTCTCCTTTCTCTTGACTTTTGTTTTTGCATCTATATTATCTGATTATTTGCTTTTTGTTAGATTTGTTTAAACTTCTGCATTTATTTTTTCTGTGAAAGAATTTTGTATACACTAATTTACCCCCTCTTAGTGCCATATCTATCCCAACATGTGTCTTTTAGCACCATTTCATGTGTAAGTAGTGAATCAACCAACTCTTTGAGTGACAAGATGTTGAGATTTTTTTCTTCTTGTATTTCTATCACTTTAGGTTCCTAAGACTTTGGTAAGAACCTCAAGATGTTCCTAGCAAGCTCAACATTGGAGTAGGTCTTACCTAAATCCTTTAATGAACTAACAATATACTTAAAGTGAGCATACATCGAAAAAATATTTTCATCTTGAATCATTTTAAAATTTTTAAATTGATGAGTAAGCATGCTAATCTTTATTTCCTTTATTTTATTTATGCCTTCATGTGTAATTTCTAATGTATGCTATATGTCATATGTAGTGTAGCACATTGAAATTCTATTAAAATCTTCAATGTTAAGGGCACAAAAAAAAAATGCATGACTCTACTATTTAACAAAGCTAATCTCTTTTACATTTAGTTCTTTATCATCCTTAATCATAAGCTTATTTCCTACTAGTTTTGAAGGTAGGTGGTCTTTTGAGAAACAACAAGCCACAAATCGATAGTCTCACTTCTTAAATAGTGTCTCATCATAGTTTTCCAATACAAGTAATTGTTACTATCAAAATAAGGTGCTTTATATGTAGTTCAGCATTCAAAGTTAGAAGAAGAAACAAAGTTATACATCATGTGTGCCATATGATCTTTGCTCACTAATTCATTGAAATTAATCCATTGTGAGACCTACGCTTTGATTCCAATTATTAGGTTTGTTATGGAATTAAGAGGGGGTGAATCAGTCTTTAAAATTCTTTCACAAATTAAACAAATCATATATGTGAAAGCTTTAACAAATAATAGAAATTCACCCAATCAAGCAAATATTATAAGGACAAAACAATAAATGGTAAGAGAGGAGAGAAAGACACTAGATTTATTATGGTTCGGAGCTATCCATTTGCTCCTAGTCTAGTCCCCAACACCACTGTTAAGATTTAGTTCTTATTACAACTTCAACAAGATGATACCATTCAATTACAATCCTTTTTCACAGGCTAAAGGAGAACCTTTTGCTCACTTCTTTTCTTATGCTAAAGAATAACCTCTTAAAAAAACTCACCATAATAATAGAAAATTACTTTTCTTAACTTTGTGCTATGTAATTAAGAGGCTTGAATAATGAATGTGCACCACAATGAATGAAAAACTTACAAAAGAAACACTAAGACCAAAAATTGACTTAAAGAAAGAAGACTCGTATAGAACACTCATATGTTATGATAAAAGACTTGTACACTTGAAAAACTTCTCTTCTCTATATCTTTTTAACATTTAAAAAGACTTATTTATACTCATCAATATATCTGTTGTACAATGATCTTAATATGCTTTTTCCAATGAACAGAAAAGAAATAAATGATTTGATCATTGTGTAATCTGATGCATCATGTCTTTATCCACAATTTTAGCAACATTCGATCGATTGATATACCTGATTTGGTTAATCGATAAACCTTTGTCTTCAGTTCAATAGACTGTCCTACATTTAGTCGATCGATAGTCCTTTACCTAGAGTTAGGTCCATTGATTAAACTCATTTGGTTGACCTATATCAAAGTTAGCCAGTACTCTTTTGATTATAACTTAACTTGAAATCTTTCTTTTAAAATTTTTATTATCTTAACTTTATACCATCCTAAGATAATCATCAAGAGGGTAAAAATTAAAACCACCACATAAACCTCTTGATTGTTCACCTATATGCATATTCTAAAATATGTATGTATGAATGATTAATTATAAGCCTCTTAAACTCTCCAACCTAAAATGAAGCAAAATTTACATTAATCAAAACATAAATAAACCAATTCAAAATAAATAACGTTTTCAAAACTTGAGTCTTCATTTAATTTTCTCTTTTCTTCTTCGAGACTCCAGAATTCATCAACTTGAGCTCTATTCTTCCTATCTTTCAAATATACTTAGAAACATACACATTAGTATCAGAGGTTATTTTGTCCTTACCAAAATAAGGTAAAATCATCCTTGGTTCAAAACAATTGATTCCTAATTAATACTGACAATTAATCATTCAAAATCCGATCAATAACTTCCAACTCAAGCACAACCTAAGATAAAATTATGAAATCAACACAAACAAACAATAAACTAACAATAAACATAATAAAGAACACAAATAAAGATTGGAAAAATAAAGAAATAGGACATATTAACTAAATATGAAAGGTTCAATACAATATTTAAACAAAACTTAAACTAAATAAAAAGTAATGCAATAACAGTATGAAGACAATAAAAATTTTTTCAAAAACTCAAGATAACAGGGACCTAAAACAAGAAATAAATAATGCAACAAAGTAACAAACATGAAAATATAAGAAAACAACTTAAAAACTAAGAAGAAAATTTAAGGAATCTAATAAAAGCTACAAGAAATGATGATTAGAGAATGAAAAAATATAGCTGCCGTCCTTTAAACTTTCCCCTAGAAAGCTTTATATATGGAAAGCTTTAAAGACTTTTTTGTCTTATTCTACTGCTAGGGCTATATGCCCTCTCTTTAAACTTTCCTATTTAACTTTTGTCCTCTACTCCTCTCTTAATAACGTGATTTGTGTCTTGAAAGAGTCTGACGCGTGTCCCACTCATGAAGAGCCCTCTTTGAAAGCATTTGCTTTAAAAAAATTTTGTCTTCTTCTCTTGGAGCTTTCCTTGTTTCAACGCCACCTATCCTCTTGTTAAAAAAAAATCTTTTTCATTGCTCCATCCTTAATAAAATTTTGTGCTCCTCCTCTTTCAATTTTTTTTTTTCATGTTTTGTGCTTTTAAAAAGCCTATTCTCCTTTTAAATATGTTGCAACCACCCTCCTGCCAAGCTACAAGGAAAGATTTCCACCTAGTGAAAGCGCTACTCCTTTTGCAAATGTGCTACTATTTATGTAAGAGCAAGTCACATGTTTAAGCTTATTTGCTTTGCTTTTTTTCTTTTTCCATAATCGAAGTAATCTTTAGCCTTTTGCTCCATAATTCATCGAACAAGGGATAACTTGAACATTAGGCATAATATAACACATATTAAGCAATTTTAAACTAAAAATAGGAATGAAATTAAGTAAATTTGCATACAAAAACATGATAAAACTTGTTCCTATTAGTATCTCTCGTCTCTATAGTAACTCTATTATAGAACATTTGTAATAGAAATTCCCTAGGTAGATTATGGTGAGGGAAACTCCTTGAACCTCTCCCATGATTCATATAAAGACTCTCCTTCATTTTGTTGAAAATTTGTTATCTCTTTGATGATTTTAGTGGTCTTCTTTAGTGGAAAATACTTAGCCAAGAAGTCTTGAACTAGCTAATTCCATGTTGTGATGTTTTTTGGATTAAAGAAATTTAGGCAAACTTTGGCTTAGTCCTTCAAAGTAAATGGGAATAGCCTCATCCTTGTAGAATATTTTGATAAGCCATTGTATTTAAATGTGTCGCTGCTTTCTAAGAAGATGGCCAAGTAAGCATTCAAATCTTCACTGGCAAAGCTATATAATTGAATGTTTGCATGTAACATGCTCAATAATGCCAACTTGATTTCAAAATTGTTATCCTAGAGTGGTAGTCTTGTGATACCCTATTGGTTGGCATTGAAGCCATACCTTATAAAGTCCATGAGAGTTCTCTCATGCTCTCCTTGATCCCTTTCTTTAACCTTTATTCTTCCAATAGTTTTTTGGCACTTTACCTTTTAAAGTTCTTTTTTGTACATAGTGCTATCTAAAATATCAGCGTCCTCTAACTTACTCAAACTTCTCATCACTTGTTTCTATGCACCTGTAATCATATAAGAAAAGTATAAAAAATCCTTAAATCAAAAGAATTCAAATTGAATAAGCTAAAAATTAAAATTATACAGTTAAAAACTTACTCAAGTTAAAAACTTGTTTGCTAGTTTTAGCTATACTAAAAGTATACAGGTTGTAGCTTATAGTATAATTGATATGGATGCCACGAGGATTGTACCTAGACATCTAAAAATCTAAATTGAACTTTGTTTAAGGCAAAACTAAAGATGTATAATTTTAAAATTAAACTAAACTAACGAAACTTGAATGAATTTAATCGTAGAAGAAGGCAAATCAAAGAAGATACTCAATAAAGGAGACTTATGAGTTATTCTATCCTTATTTATCTTCCTTTTACCCCATTGATTTAATTATTTTTTACCCTAGATATCCTATGGTTTGATTAACCTCTCTCGATATCTAATAAATTAATCCCAATTGAAATACATAAAAGGTAAATTATAATCTCTCGGTTCATAATACTACTCCTAAACAATGCAATTGCATTTGAAGGAATCTTAAGGACAATTAACAAATATTTAAGATCTCTCTTCAACCACCTATTAATTTTTTAATTGTAGGTAACCTAACTCAAATGAATCAAAATAATCTTTTGATTCTAAGTGATTACAAGCTCAACAATTAACACAAATAATGATATATTAAATCAATATGGTAAAAGCTGGATAAAACATTCAAGAACAATCCCTAAAATAGATTGGGAAACCCATAATCATGTTTAAACAAACAATATTTAGATTAAATATCAAAAGGAAAGAAAAATACAAGAGAAAATTAATAACGATGATGATGGCCCTTTTGTTAAAAATCTTGACAACATTTGTTAAATCTTGATTCTCCTCCTTATTCTTAAGTCTCTTCACATTTTCTCTTCACAAAACCTATTTCTATCTTCGATGTTCCCTAGGGTCAAAATGGTAGCTGCAAAGGGTGTCTTCACCTCTTATTTCATCCAAAATAACATAAAAACTCACTCTATGCCATCCCGTCACATAAGCTTTTCTAGCTTTTAGCTTTAATCGGTATTTTCACTATATCTTTGCCTAGAAATCTCCAAATGTCATGAAATTTGATATGTAAATTCCTAACGTGTTTTCTATCACCCTTGAAAATTTAGTAACATTTGGAGCTTTATAATTGCACCTAATACTTTATCAAACTTAGTTGTACTAAATTTATTTCCTTAGCTAAGCTTGTTTTAATCTTTCCCTCCTGCATGGAAAATGGGTCGAAACGTCAGACATCAAATTAACCTCAGTTTTCATGTATATTGTTCCAATCTCATCCCTATTTCAACATTACACAATTACATACTGCATTATAAGAGGGATACGTTGTCATCTGGATGGGTAGTAAGTACGCCAGATCCAGGATCTACTAAGGCATATGCTTCAAACTGAAATATGTGCAACATACCTGCAATAACATCGGGGGAATCCTGAGCCTCCTACCTAGTAATGGCATAGATTCTGGCCTGTCTGTACTCTTCATGGCTTGTCATATAGCTTTGATATTTTTTGTAGAGTCTCCTAAATTGATGATTTAACTTCTCAAATTGGTTCTACATCTCTTCTAGGTCTGTAGGTGCCTCCCAAGTCAATTCCACTTGAACTTGCATTAGACATTCACACTAATGTGATACAATTCTTATCCAAATTCAACAAACAAGTTATTAAAACAATTAAACATCAAAACAATTGAAAAAATAAAAATAAATCTAAATCATGCACTTATCATCCTAAACATGCATACTAACACATTAATCCACTATAGGATTAAATTTTAATGCAACCATATCAACGATCAGTAGTTGTTGTATGAAATTTCTTTGAATTAGGCATCATCTTAAAGATTATAGCATGGAACGTACAAAGATCCCTATTAAATATGATAACACTAGTTCCATTTGCCTAAACAAGAATTCAATTAATCATTTAATAACTAACTATATTGAGATAAGACATCATTTTATAAGAGGCCATGTACGTAATGGTGATATTAACTTGGAGTTTGTAGATACTCAACACCAGTTAGCTTATATCTTTACTAAACATATGATTGAGGATAGGTTTTGCATGATTGGATGAGAATTAGGCATGATCATTAAAGCATCTCTTTAATTCTTATATGTTTTTCCCCCTTTAATTTGTTTTTTCAGGCATGTTTGTCACTCTTTTTAATGATGTCAGAAAAGGAGAGAGATATCTGTGATATTGTTTTTATCTTTAAGGGGGAGTCAAAAGGTGTAACTTTTATTGTAGCTGATATGGTATAATGTATATCAAGAGTTTCTAAAGCTTATTTGTAAACTTTATGGTTTGTTATCCTACATATGGTAATGCATATATTTAAGGGGAGCTTGAAATGTTTTAATGCATAAACTAAAGGGGAGCTTTGGTTGAAATTGGCATTCTTTTTAAAGATATGTGATGATTGGTTATGCTTATGCTACGAACTTGTTATTTGAAATATGTTTTGTTCTTTCCATAATATCACATGTTTTGCTATCATCATAAAGGGAGAGATTGTTGAACTAAGAGAGGTTCCAATCTTAGTTTTGATGATAACAAAACATGATGTTTACTAATGTTTTAAGTTTATGTTGTGGAATTTAAAGATAGGTGTACTTCATAATGAATTCTAAACAAGATGCTTGAAGTTTAAAGACTAAAATTGAAGTTGACTGAAGAACAAGGGATATGTCAGCTTTAAGACATTGTGTTGATAGTTTATAATATGTTTTTAAGTTTCATTTAAATTTCCAATTCATTATAGGCCTCTAAGTATGCATTAATGCATTTTACATATTCAAAGTTGCATATTTTTTTCACTTAAAGGGACAAATTTTGAGTTCATGATTTTCAAATTAAGTAGAGCTTAAAACTTGCTTTAAAATGTGTTTTGTAGCTTGAGCACATTGGCTTTAAATTAAAAAGAACACCTTTACATTGGTTAATAAAGTTTTTTTTTTGATTTAAAAAAGTAACATAATGCATTAATTGGTTTATAACTTAAGTGATTTTGTGTTTTTGGTTCTAAACTATATCATTTGATGTTTAATGAAACACATTGAATGATTTCCAACTTGTTTGAACTAATTTGGGATCAAGGAAAATGGTTTGAATGTTTTAGAACTAGATTTAATGTTAACTACACAATTCTCTATGCATTCTAGAGGTGAAGGAACCTAACAAGGTCCCCCCACTTTCTTTTTTTAGGCTTAGGAGAAAGTGAAGTAGTGGGCCTATCTATCCTAACTAGGGGTATCCTGGGATTTGTGAAAAGTAGCACTTTACAATTTTTATGACCAATTGGATCCTAACGTACCAGTAGGTAATAGAGGGGACTATCGAGCCACTAGAAGCAATGATCGACCGATTATAAGTCAACTGAACATGAAATAACCTGTAATGGCTAGTTTTCCTTTTACTATAATGTGTTTCTAAACTGATTTTTAGCAATCGAAACGACTCAATTTATCATAAATGACAAAAACTCCTTCCTAATAATATATATATCAATTATAAACATTTGTATATATTTATATATATGTTTAAGAATTTCATTGATTAAGGGTTTAAGGGTTTATATTGTCATATTAAAGCTCATAAAGTCATATTCATCATGTTTGTCTAATTTTGCATGTTCAATCATTCATTCACATTTTGAAATGCTTAAATCTAAATTTATTGCTTCCAAATTGCTATATTCTACTTGTTTAAGTCCTCAAAGGTTTTACAGATTATATTAGGGAATTTTTAGAGGCTTATTTTAGTGTTTGGAAGCAAATGTAAGCTTATTTCTCAAGTTTCTCTAGATTTGATATATTTCAATTTTCACTTCAATATTCATCATATAAACACATTTTGGTGCTTCAATTCTATCATATAAAGTTTTTTTAAGCTTTCAAGAGTGTCATAGATCATTTATATCATTAGTGAAAGCATTAGAGTCCTTTGTGCATTGAACTTTAAGGGAAACTCCTTTTTAGGTGTATATTGTTACTTACAAGTGAAATATTGAATTATTTAGTTGGTTAATTGTTGTAAAGGCTCCTCTTTGCCATAAAAATTATTTTTTAAAAGGTTACTCTTCACCTGTAATAAGAAGATTGATTCTTGTAAGTGTTTCTCTTCACCCTAAAAGAAGATTGTAATTGTTTTTGTTCTATTAATAGAATTTCTAATAAGTAGTTGGAAAGTGGATGTAATCTATCTTTGGGGCAGGCAATCCTTTGTAAATTTGTTATCTTTCTCTAACCTTATCTCTTCATTTACTTATTGTTGTGTGGCTTGTGTTAATGGGCATTTTTATTGGTTTTAAATGTATATTTTGTTATGATTTTTGCCCATTTATCATTTCAATTATAGCAATATAAAGTTATTTGTGTTTATTTCAGGTGTATGTTGATATTGGAGCAAATTTTGAAGATTTGGATTCAATTAAAGCTTATTTTGGTGGATAAAGAGGAGTTAGATTGAAACTCCATATGTGATGGCTAGATAAGCAGAGTTCGCCCGATCGAATAGCAAGCATCGGTCAACCAAATAATTCACAATTAATTTATCAGTCAATCAAATAGCAAGAATCGGTCAACTGAATGAAGAGAAAGCAAGCATCGGTCGATCGAATGGTGAAGATCGGTTGACCAATACCCTTCGTATAAGCTCATGTACATAGCATTTCATTTTAATCACATGCAAATCATCAAGTGAAACGACGGTGTCCTACTCAAAAGCCCTAAAGTAGCCTCTAGATGCAAATAAAAGGCCACAAAGTCACAGAGTTGAGAGGAGCGTCAGAGGAACAAGATTTAAGTGTCCAGCATCATTTGTTTCATCTTTTTCTTAGAATTTAGCTTAGGTTTTTATTTTCGTTTTTTCTTTCTAGCATCGTTCCACTAGATTTAAGCTTCAATAGTTTACATATGGATTTAAGGATGGGATCTCAAAGGATTTAGAGCATATTTCAGTTGTATTTCTTTCTCTTTTTATCTATTTTGTATGAACTCTTGATTTTATCATTAGATATGTGATTATTTGGTTTATTATTGCTTCTATTGACGAATTTATGCGCTTAAAAACCTAGTTAAGGTTAGGATTTGAATGGGGGTTTATGTTTGTTAGGGGAATTTTATGTAGTTAAAGTGAATAATACATAATCTTACTTTGATTGACCTTATTAGTAGGATTTTTAGATGGTTAGAGGATCCTGAGCGTGTGCTACTAATTATTGGAAGATTAATTAGGTAACACAATTGAATTTAAGTGTTGAACTAACCCTAGATTTTTTATGAGGCTTCATAGGATTAACGAACTTAATTTTAGGCATTTTTAGATTAAAGCCTTCTATTCCAATT
>JAOXYD010087116.1:0-12129 GCA_028565735.1 Pinacopodium congolense
GATAAGGATCGTGTGAGCGCGAGAATTGAGTGAGTAGCGCCTTGGTATTCCTTCTAAGGGGTATTAGGGCGTTACAAGGATGAGATTGTGCATCTTACTACTATTGTTTTATAATTGCATTTCTTTTAAAAAGTATTTATAATTATAAACAATTACTTTAAATGATAAGTAAAACACATTTTAAGTCACAATTTATCAGAGGATGAGAAAGAAAAAGAAGCTTATGCTATTATCCTAAATAATACATTTTAGGATGTTTACTTGACTATTGTGAGGATTGTGGCTCCACAACAAGGTTAATAAGGATTCTTCACCTAAATGAGATGCCATCTTTGGGTTATATATGTGATGGTATGTATAGAATTCATAGAATAATTATGAATATTTTTAAAATGAAGGAGAAAACTATACAAGCTTAATATAGATTGATAGCTCTTAAAGCAACCATATTTTTTACATGATTTAGTGCTTGTTTGAATTGGTTTTAATTGTAAATCCATGTGATATATATATATATATATATTAAGTTAAATACTTCAATTGAGATATTACTTTGATATTTTTATATTTGACTATATTTTATAGGAATTTGGTGAGCATTTCAATGCATGTTTGGAACTAGAAGAGGTGTAGAATCACTTTGAAGACTAGAGCATCATGTTAGGAAGTTTTACAAAAAATTTCAAGGTTATATAACGAGTCATAAAGGATACATAAAGAAAAGAACAAGAGAAGCTCAAATAAGCACCAAATTTGATACAGGTGACTTGGGTGAACCATTAGGTGCAATTTTGGAGCTTAATTTGTTATGAAATTGAAAAGGTTTGAAGAACAACATGCGAAGAAGCTCCATATAAATTTCATGGCAAATGGATGAAGAATGGAGGAGATATCACATGAAAACCAAAAGATGCAGAATGTGGGTGAATCACAAGCATCATCACACTCGTGATGAAGCCTGTGATTTTGCTTTAATGCAAATCACAGCTAGCGTCATAACTGTAATCAAGACGTCCTTACTATATGAAAATAACCTAATTATAGGTTTTTAGGCAATTCAGTTGCTATAAAACACATTCATTCAACTGTCAAAGGTTATATATCAAGTCCTATATTATTCATAAAGGATTTCATCCAATATTAAAAGAACAGGAAGCATTCAAAGGCATAATCTCAAGGATTAAGGAAGGATTGCACACACCAACATCAAGATTTCAAGGATTCAAGAAGACTTATCATAAGCTTTCCTATTCTTTTCTTCTGTATCTTTGTTTGTGTGATTGAAACAATGTGTAGAAGTTAAACTCTTTATAGGATTTGGGTTTTTATGGACTTTAGGATGTAGTTACTTTTGTTATTCTTGTTTTAACCATTGAGTTATAATTTTTGAATTAGATTTGTTCATGGATGTTAATTGCATTAGATTCAATTGTTTGCAAATGTAAATGTTGATTTCAAAGCTTTGATATGCATATGATTGAGATTTTTCAAAATTTATTGTATACATTAGATCATTTCATGAATAAAACATCTTACATAGGGACCTAGAGATAAATAGGTTTAAATAAGATGCCCGGGTTAGATGTGAATTTAGCCAAAAGAATAAGTTCTATAGAACAGATTAATGCATTCAGTTAGTAGAACGAGATAAAAAGAAATTTCACCTAGTTTAATTGATTTGAATAAAGTTACATAACTTGAGAAAGAGTGTAATTTACATTAAGGAATCTACATCTAACAAATCTAGAGTTCGAGTTAAAGCAAGATAAATAATGAGTACGTACATATCCTAAAAGGATTAATTACCTGTATCCTACCTTCATCATTAAGTGTTTCTTCTTATAAGTTTGTCTAGACATTTATTTTATTTTTATTTTGTTTCTTTTAACCATAAAATCAATTAATCAACTTTTCACTTTTGAGTAGCTAGCTAAATTTAGATAGGAATTCTTTAACAATGGCAGTCCTTGTGGTTCGACCTTTAGACTCATCTTGTACATTTGCCTTTTTGTATGTTATGATATTGTTTAGGGTGTTCTTGGTTATTTCTCTTTTAAAAATTGAAGAGGCACACAGCATATTAAAATTTTAGTACTATTGCTGGGAAGTGTGTCATTATTAGTGTTTTCTATTCTTTTTTAGACTAGCCCTTTTTTGTTTTTTGTTTAATTATAAAAAATTTCTTTTATTGGCCTTATGTGTGAAGTATTGAAGTGTAGGTAGTCTAAGGAATGGCTTGGAAAAATAATCAATTGTAAGATTATCAGTGGTAGGATGACCAAGAAGTTTTGGTCGATAGGTGGAGGATTAATAGGATGTTTTTCTATAACCATTGTAACAACACCTATAACTCACCATAGGCTAATTTAATTTATTTTAAGCATCCTCCCTCAAACTGTTATCAATATCAATAAGATGAATCAAGATTGAAAGTGTTATTAATGAACGTCATATCTACATCAAAAGCTCGACTCAAATGTGTAGAGACCCCCATCCAGATTTTAACGACACAGGTTAATAAGCTTATTTAACAAAAAGAAGAATCGAGGTTGAGAAAGTTATTAGTTAAATTTATATTTATAATAGAATCTCGATTCAAGAGTATAGAGACTTCCCTACATAATTTAGTAACAAAGGTAAGGCTAGTTAGCTATCTTAATTGTAGAATAAGAGCGACCTAATATGCCTACCATTACCGAAGTAGAGCTAAGGGAGCAAGATAAGGGTCTCTTTACAACTAGTATGGGGAAGATAATAGTTGATGAGGATGAAGACGTAAAAGAAGTTGGTGATGTCATCGTCCTTAAGGAAGAAAATTAGGTACATTTTTGCACTGATTTTGTCAGTATCATTCATTAACTCACCTAAGCTCAAATTTGGATGACTATTCATATGGTAATGTGTTTATCTGAGATTAGTACATTATTCTTACACGTTCATGACTTTTGATGCATTTCTTGAGTTAATTGCAATTTTTAAAACTCTATGGTAGTTTTTTTTTAATCAAACATTGATAATAAGCGTGGTTTAAAGTGATTAAGGTATTTAGATGGATGCACAATATATGTGGAATTATTATGAATAGTATGTGTTGCTTTTGCTTAGGATTGACATCTTTACAGGTTCCTTAAGATAGGTTACATGACATTCCATTTCATGATGCACCTTATTATGCATCCCATTATGCTTAATTGTTTAATTACAAATGCTATTATTCCATATTCAACTAAAAGGTTGATGATTTTGAATGGTTCATAAGCTTTGGACTCAAGCACTTTCTGAACACACGACATGATGTGATAATTTAACTATAGTTACCTATTTAATGATCATTGTAATGTTTATAAATTGATTTCATGGTTTATGGATTTAGTGTTGGGTATGGGTATAATTCTTTTACACTTGCTTAAAGGTTATTTGCAGAAATTATGAGAAAAAACAGTAAGATGACCTATTAATGATATTTAACAGTTATGCACATGGACTTAAAGGTTGAAACCACTTTTGATTGTCATTAATTTTGTTTCTTTCCTTTAGATTTAATTTTTTTTTCACATCATTTGAAAGGTTTTAAACATTTTCATTTGTAGGAATTAGTTTTAAGTCCCTTTATTTTTTTAAAATCTTATCTTGATCTAATCTTTCAAAAAACTTGTGCATTAGTTTTTTTCTTCAGGATTTCAATCAAAAGTTTGGATGATTAATTTCTTAAAGCCTTCAACCATATGGATTCAACTTTAAGCACTCATGGTCTTATTCCATTCCACTTTGGACTTCACTTTTTAAGAGAATGTTGTTCTCCTTTCCTTGTCTTACTTTTTCTACACTTTATTTTGTTTGATCTTTTAAATCGAGGAAAGTTTGGTTTAAGTGTTGGGGGAAGGGGGAATTGAATGTGAATTAACATGTTATAATTAATCATATGTCATCGCACTTGAGTTGTTAGAAAGTCTAATAGTAATGACATGAATTTTCCATCTTAAACAATTGAGATCAAGAGTTGATTTTTAATTATAGTGTTTTAATTTCATCCATGTTCTTGATGACGAGAGCATTACACAGTCCTTGATTGATTTCTTACCAAAATTTTTTTCTTTTTTTCTTTTGATTTTGTGCGATTTACATATGATTGGAGGCACCTTTTATATTCATTATTAATTATCGATGTGGTTTCATAAAATTATTATATGAATTTGGAATAGGATATATGTGTTTAACGAATAAAAAGTATATGTGTACTTAAACTAAGCAAACACTCACTATATTAGCTTTATACCGAATAAAAGGTTGAAGAGTAAAAGTGGAGCTAGTAGCCATTTGTGATTGTGATCTAGCTGAGTAACTAAGGATATTCACGACAACATGTTCACCTTCGCATCAAAAGGCTAGATGACATTACAAATAGAACAAAAAAAGGATAACCAAGTTAAGTAATCGGGGGACATTCACAACAAAATGTTTTCCCACTCATTAAAAGACAAGGTGAAGCTCCATAATTACTTTACAATATGTAAATTGAGTTATACTTAGCATCAGTGGTGATTCCCTTGAACAACTTTACGTAATAATCCATATGTAACTCCATAAATGCTTAATGTTATACATAAAAGGTCGCTTTATTACTAACTATGTGAATGCATGTGCTTCTAATGAATATTTTGTAATGAAAAGGGTTGTACTTTGTAAACTGTTTCAAGAACATTATTTGATTTTTGTTTAAATTCAATTACTTATCAACTTTTGAACGATTTCATTTAAGTGGATGTTTAAGTCATTACTTAAAGACTTAGAGTATCATATTAGGAAGTTTCACACCAAATGTCGTGGTTATATAATACACTATAAAGAGTGCACAAAAAAAAGAATAAGAGAAGCTCAAATAAGTATCAGATTTGGTACATGTGCCTTCGGTGAAGTATTAGGTGCACTTCTAGAGCTCAATTTATTATGAAATTGATAGGGTTATGAAAACAACATACGAGGAAGCTCCATACGAAATTTCATAACAAATGGATAAAGAATGGAGGAGATATCGCAAGAAAACCAAGAGGAGTAGAAAGTTGGTGAATCATGGGCATCATCACGCCAGTGATGATGCTTGTGATTTTGCTCCAATGTAAATCATAACTAGCATCATGGCTCATAATGTTGACCATGATCACAATGCCCCCTCCCTCAATTTTATAAATAACCCAATTTTAGGTTTTTTAGGTGATTCATTTGTTACAAAACACAGTTATTCAATCGTCAAAGGCCATGCATCAAATCCTAGGTCATTCTTAAAGGGTTTCATCTAATATTGAAGGAAGAGGAAGCATCCAAAAGCATAATCTCAAGGATTAAGGAAGGTTTTCATATACCAACATCGAGATTTCAAGGATTCAAGAAGACTTATCAAAAGATTTCCTATTCCTTTCTTATTTATGTTTGTTTGTGTGATTGAAACAATGTGTAGGAGCCAAACGCTTTATAAGATTTGGGTTTTTATGAACTCTAGGAAGTAGTACTCTTGTCATTCTTGCTTTAACTCTTGAGTTCCAAGTTTATGAATTAGATTAATTTATTAATGTTAATTACTTTGGATTCAACTGGTATATGAATGTAAAAGTTGATTGCAAAGCTTTAATATGCATATGATTAAGATTAGGAAATTTTTTATATGCATTAGATCATTCCATGAATGAAACATCTTGCATAGGGACCTAGAGATAGGCTTATATAAGATATCCATGTTAGATGTTAATTTAGCCAAAACAATAGGTTTCATAGAACAGATTAATGCATTTAATCAGTAGAACGAGGTAGATAGAACTTTTGCCTAGTTTAATTGATTTGAATAGAGTTACATAACTTGATAAAGAGTTTAATTTATATTAGAGAATCTACAATCTAACAAATCTAAAATTTGAGTTAAAGTAAGGTACATAATGAGTATGTATACATCCTAAAGGGATTAATTACCTGAATCCTACCTTTATCATTGAGTCTTTCTTCTTATAAGTTTATCTAGGCATTTTATTTTAATTTTTTTGTTTCTTTTATTCATCAAATTATTCAATAAACTTTTCACTTTTGAGTAGCTAGCTAAATTTGGATAGGAATTCATTAGTAATAACAGTTTTTGTGGTTTGATATCTAGACTCAACGTAACTTCATTGCATTTGATAGGTACACTTGCCTTTTTATGTGTTGTGATATTATTTAGTATGTTCTTGATTATTTCTCTTTAACAACTTAGATAGACATACTGCACATTATAGATATTCTTACTCGACAATGCAATAAGCATAGGACGAGCATCTTACTCAAAAGGTCCACTAAGTAACTTATTTTTTCAATCCTTATGATTATATAATGAAGATGCATATGTAAATATTAATATGATGACATTAAACTCAAAGATATATTTTCTATTAAAGAATAATAAAATGAAATGAATGAAATTAGACTGTTTTATAAAAATTCAAGGAGTTTTACCTGATCATCTGTAAAGAAAGAATCTATGATGAAAAAATGTAACTTATGAAATTTTAATAATTTTAGTTTCATTCTTTATTTAGTGATAAAATATTTTAATATTTTCATTATAAATATTAATTAAAAATGTATAGAGTGGTGTATATTTTTTAATGAAAGTTCTCTGATGTAAAAAAAAACTTGTTATTACTACTGAATCAAATGACTTATGTATTAAGTTGCGAATGCAATTAAAGTGTTTTCGAACATATTCATATGAAGAAACAAAATCTTTTAGAGCTTCAAATACTCAATAACCTTGTTTATATTACTTGGTATATAAGGATGAAGAATAAGAAAAAAAATCTTTTAGAGCTTCAAATACTTAATAACCTTGTTTATATTACTTGTTATATAAGGATGAAGAAAAAATATTTTATTGATTGAATTTCATTTTTAAATAATTATAATTTTATTAATTTTCTATTATATATATAAATCATTTAGTAAGAAGTGAATATATGATTCAATTGATATTAATTACATTGATTATATTTATTTTTGGATCGAAGAAAAACAGATATCACCTAATTTTAATTATAGTGAACTTAAAATGAAAATTTACAAAGAAAATGCATTTGTTATGAGAAACAAATTAAAAAAAATCTACTATTCTTTAGTTACTATCTTATTTTAAACACATTTTAAAATAAAAAGTATCATTTGTTACAATGGAAAATAATTTCATACATTACTCATTTATAGTTGATCTAAATGCATTAGAAGATATTAATGCGAGTACTTTGGATGAAAGTAAGGTTTATGACTCTTTGCATAGTGTTTGAGAATTTAAAATGTTAGAAAAACAACAATGATCTAATCATTGCATAGAGGAAGAATTTTTACACTTTCTCTAAATATCACTTTAATAAGTTTAACTTGAAATAAATAAACAAGAAATAATGAGATTTCGACAATCCTGATTTGCTTTCATGTAAAATTTCTTCTTCCCTACAAATTCGGCAACTATAGTCATTCAAGCATCTAGCCTTTAATAGTATTGAAAAATCGAACCAAAAGATAACTCAAAAATACTTTTTGAGAGGAATAAGAAGAATAGTACTGCCTATTTATTTATTTTTCTTCATTTTACTTGAAAAATCAATATTTTATTAATATTAAAATCAAATAAATTACAATTAAATTTAAACTTTAATTATAATTATAATTTAATCTTAATAAAAAATATCACATCTTTGATCTTTGAAATTTGTAAAATTTCATAATTAAGTCTAATTTAATTAATTTTTTCTCTTATTTAGTAGAGCTTTAAGTGTAACTCATTAAGTTCCTAATATGCTGATAATGATTGTAAATTATAGTTATAATTAACAATTAAAATTAGACAAATTATAACTATTTTAATATATCTTTAATTATTTAATTAAATAAATTATAATCATAAATCATTATTTACATTTAACAATATATCATGACCATTTAAATATTAGAAATGTTAAAATAATTTGACTTAATCTGTCTATGTATGATTATAATGTATAATTTTATCTTTTCATCATCCAATATTTCAATTGAAATTAAAGTACAAAATTAATGTCTACTCCAAATAACCTACGCATGTTCGTTCTTAATAATTAATAAATGATTTATGATTAATATTTGAATTTTTTTTTCTCAAAGTTCAATTCATTCTAGTATGAGAATTCCTAAATCATTATTAATAAAAAAACAATACAACATTTTTGCTAGTTACTTTAGGGTGATAAATCCTTTATTAATTCACTCAACTATCTCTATATAGTTCATATTATAACCAATTTAATACGGATTTGAACTACTTTAAAGAATAGATTATAAGTAGTATCAAAACATGTAAATCTTATATAAGATAACTTTGGTAACCTTAAGTTTAAGCATAAATTATACAATCATCATAAAAAGATAATCTAAATACATACAAGTAATGTTTCACTTGGGATCCTTATAATGGGGCCAGTTTAGTGAATTTATACTCTAATAAACATCCATACATTTATTTAAGTGTCTCCACACTTTAATATAAGAGATTGATTATCCTCTTCATAAAAATGAAACATAATGTGTGCTAGTCTATTGTCTCATTAATTCTTCTTTTTAATAAAATTATGACTAAGACCATTTTAGGAATAATAAGAAAAATACAATTCGAGCCTCATAATTATAATATCAATATAATTTTCAATTAAATAGTAATTATTTTAAGGGTTTTAACTTTATGATTAATTATTAAATATAATTAAAAAAAATTTAAAGACAAAAAATGTCTTTTATTGAACAAACATACAATGTCATATATGTATTTGAAACCAATTAATTGGCTACAAGAATATAAACCACTTGTACTAAAGTCAATTGCCTATATATTTGATATCATATCTATTAATATATCAATCATGTATCTTTCTAGACAATTACTCAATAAGAGGATTTGTAAGATTCTTTTTGGTATAAACTCGCTCCAATATGATGTTCTTCTGCTTTAATATCTCTCCAGTCAAGAGAAATTTTCTAAGTACATGTTTGGATAGCTAATAAGAATTTAACTCCTTTGACTATGCAATAATGCCATTATTATCATAATACAATACTATTAAATTACAAATTCTTGAAACTAATCCAAGTTTGATGATGAACTTCTTGATCTAAATTGCTTCCTTCATTATCTTGAAACTATAATATACTTAACCTCGATTGTAGAATCTAAAGTTAGGCCGTTGTTTAGAATTCTTCAACCTAACTTCATTACCATTAAGATTAAATATGTATCTTAATTAGGATCTAGTATCATCATAATTAAACTGAAAATTGAATTCTGAATAATCTTAAACTCTTAGCTAAGCTCCTCTATAGACTATAAAAATATTTTATCTTCTCAAATATTTTAAGATATTTTCCATAAACATATAGTGACCCTCACCATGATTGACTTGATACCTACTTGTTATACTCTAAGCATAAGTACTATTCCATAGCATATATGATCGATTTAATAAGCGAAGAATATGGAATACAATTCATTCTATCTCTCTCTCTCTCTCTCTCTTAATGTCTTAATCCATTTTATATCAGTTTTCTTGTATCTTAGGACACATAATCTTAGAGATAGAAATCTTATGCGATATGAGTAAGAATCTCTTCATAGAATTTTTAGAAATCTCATGCGATGTAAATAAGAATCCCTTCTTAGAATTCACTATGCTAAATATCCTTAACATTTTGTCTTGAAACATGGATTGGAATAAACTAAGCAATATTTTAAATTTATCTCTATAAATCTTTATACTCATAATATAGGCTACTTCTCTCATATCTTTTATAGGAAAGTTCTTTGATAACCGCATGTTTACATAATGAAGTATAAATATGTCATCTCCAATAAATAATATGTCATCCATATAAAGTACTAGGAAGAGGATTGCACTCCCACTAACCTTTTTTATATACACAAGATTAATCTAGATTTTTTACGAAATCAAACTCTTTGATTGTCTCATCAAATTGAATTTTCTATATGTGTGACAATTGCTTAAGCTCTTAATTGACATTTGTAACTTATACACTTGATTAGGAAACTCTTTAGATTTAAAACCTTCAAGTTATGTTATATACATATCTTCAAGAAAATTCCCATTAAGAAATGTTATTTAACGTCCATTTTCTAAATTCCATAATCATAATATGCAGTTATATTCAATAAATCTTTATAGACTTAAGTATTACTATTGGCAAAAAAGTTTTATCAAAATCAACTCCTTGTTTTTTTTTTTTTTTGTAATCTTTTACCACTAGCCTTACTTTATACATGTTTACATTACCATCCATGCCATTTTTTCTCTTAAAAGCACACTAACAACCAACATGTACAATACCTTCATGTGTATCAATCAACATCTATACTTGATCAATATCCATGGATTTTGTTTTTGATTTTATGGTTTCATTCTATTTTAAAGAATCAATGTTCGACATTCTTATCATCCATAATCAATACATCATCACTCCCCTTTTTAATATGTAGAGCCAATTTGATAATAGGAGATGTGTCCTACTATAATGTCATAAACTATGTGTTTTTCAAACTATTGGTTGTACATCTAATATATTAACTTGAGATTCTTGTTACATTTGGATGTTATGGCTCTAGAACTACTCTAAGTTCTACCTCACTCTCGCTACTTTCCTTAATAATGAATTCTCTTTTTAAAAATGTAGCATGTCTTGATACAAATACTTTGTGCTCAATAGGGTAATAAAGTTAATATAAAAGAACTCTCTTTTAATCCCACAAACTTGTATTTATCTAACTTAGCCTCAAAATCATCAAATATTACATGTTTCACATAAGCATCACTTCTACAAATCTTTCATTATGATAATTTTGGTTTACTTCTAGCCACGTCTCATATGGATTCTTGTCAACTGATTTTAGAAGGAACTTTATTTAAACTATAAACAAGATCTAAACGATTCATCATGAAATATACCGTATCTAATAGAGTACGATTTCTTCTCTTAGACTCTTTATTATATTGTAGAGTTCCATAAGGATTTCATCATAAGATAATCCCATTTTCTTTTAAATAATTAAAAAACTCGATATCTAAGTACTCGTCGTGTTGATCAGGTGTAAGTGTATTTATATTCTTCTTAGTTTCTTTCTCTATCTCTAGTCTAAATTCTTTGAACTTTCAAACGATTCAAACTTATGTTTCATTAAATATACATAACCATATGTAGAATGGTCATATGTGAATGTAATAAAATAAGAATATCCACTTCTAACTTTAGTAGACAGAAAGCCACATACATTTGAATATATAAGCTCTAGTAACTTACTAATATGTTGTCTTTTTTCTACTAAAAGATAGTTTGGTCATCTTATTCAACAAACAAGATTCACAAGATTCAAAAGAAAGATATTTGGATCCTATATTCACAAGTTTCATATGATACAAAATTAAAAGGCTCCAAATATCTTTCTTAATATAACTTTATGGCCTTTATTTTATTGATGTGACTTAACTTACAGTTTTATAAATAAGATAGAGTTTGTCACTTAGTTTTTTTCTTAATATTTATATTCAAAATTGGATTTTAAGATCTAATTCATACAAATCATTTGTAAGCAAACCAGATCCGTAATAAATATCATCTTTATAAAAATAAAACAACTTTTATTTTTTATCATAAAGACAAATCCATTAATGTCCAACTAAGGAATAAAAATGATGTTTCTTATAATAACTGAAACATAATAACCATTATTAAGTTGTAGTATAAGACCTGAAGCTAAAGATAAATTACAAGTTCCTATATCTAATTTAACAACCCTTGTTTTGTTGCCAACTTGTAAACCCACTTTACATTTCCTCAATATTCTACTTTCCATTAGTACCTGCATATTGTTACCGGCTCTATGGTCAGTTGATATCTTTTAATAATATGTACCATACGTTTATGACCGTAATTGATGGCTAGTATACCAAAATGATTGATTGATGTTATTATTACTAGCAATTGTGATGGCTAATTTTTGCTTCTAATGATTATTTTAGGTTTTTTTTCAATACAGTTACACCATATATGAGTTTTAGGAAGAAGATTAAGCATACT
>JAOXYD010087127.1:0-12129 GCA_028565735.1 Pinacopodium congolense
AAGATAAAAAAGGAGAAAAAATGCTATAGCAGGCCACCTCTTAAGACTTGAAGTAGGCCACCAAGAAGAAGAAGAGAAAATTGAAGAGCGCTTTCTTGATGAGGCATTAATGATGGTAAAAAATCCTTTTCTTCCTTGTTTTGATGATATTGCCAATTATATCTTAGGTGGTATTCTTCCTACTAATCTCTCTTATAAAAAAAGGACGCATTTCTTATTCCAATGCTCTTGATATATTTTGGATGAACTTGTGTTATATAAAATAAGTGTTGACAATCTGATTTGCAGGTGTGTCCCTAATGATGAAATGCTTGAAGTTTTGACCCATTTTCATAGTTCAGCGTATGCAAGACATTATGGAGTGAATAAGATGGCTACGGGCATTTTGGAATATGGATTCTATTGGCCCACCTTGTTTAAAGAAGCTTGGGGCTTTGTGTTAAAGTGTGATAGGTGTCGAAGAGTAGGGAATATTTCGAAGAGGGATGAGATGCTGCTTTCCAACATCTTCGAGGTGGAAATATTTAATGTATGGAGTTTTGATTTCATGGGACCCTTCCCATCTTCTTTAGGTAACTCCTATATCTTTGTTAGAGTTGATTATGTTTCTAGGTGAGTATAGGCCATAGCCACTCTAACCAATGATGACAAGGTGGTGTAAAGATTCATTAAGAAGTTTTTCATTAGATTTGGAGTGCCTAAAGCGATCATTAGTGATGGAGGGAGTCACTTTTGCAACAAGAATTTTGGAGCTTTATTAAAAAGATACAATCTGCATCATCTAGTGACGACACCTTACCACCCCCAAACCAATGGTCAAGTAGAGGTGGTGAACAGAGAATTAAAGAAGATTTTAGAGAAGGTAGTGAGATCTTCAAAGAATGATTGGGGCTTGAAGTTAGATTATACACTTTTGTCGTATAAGACAACCTTCAAGGCACTTATATGTACTACTCCATATGTATGGCAAGGCTTGCATCTACCTTTAGAGTTGGAGCATAGAGCCTGTTGGGCAATTCAAAAGCTATTAGATATAATTCTAAAATGGACACATTTTAGTTTAGAATAGGTGGTCTTCCATATAAGTTGGATTATAATTTCATGCGTGAGTTATTTCAATTATCTAACACCAAAGTCCTTGATGATCATGATTATTTGAATGTGGATGATTATTGGAAGACCTCACTGGTGCAAGCATGTTTGACTCTAGGAATGCACCCAATACCTTTATTCGTAGCACCGAACACTTACTTCTTCACAAGTTTATGTGCTTCATTGTTTTTAACAAGAAAAAAAGTAATAAGTGTTTGTCTGGGGAACTTTTTTTTCTTTGATGCATGGATCATAACATCAAATTGAATACCCCATACCACATTTTTTGATCCATTTTGGGCACAATTACTAAGAAAAGTTCATATTTTGACATGGCTTACATTGTTACTGCTTTGGCTTTATATTACAATCTTGATGTGGATGGTTTGCGCGTAGATAGACATGATATCTTTGATATACTATATTTGAGAGAGCTATGAAATCCTCATACTAGTACTATTGTTACCACAGGCAAAGCATAGGTGCTACCACCTCCCAACCATCCTCCTCTCAAGCACCACCGAAGCAAGAAGAAGAAGCTGACACAAAAGAACCAACCATAGCAATAAATGTTGATAGATTTAAACAAGTCCTCGACCAAATGGCTGCAAACCCTAAACAAATGATGTTGCAAATTAATGAAGTTCACACATAGCTAATACAAGTGAACAAAGAGCAGTGGTACATCAAAAATAAGTTTTTAAAGTTCCTTCAAATCAAGGATATTGATGTCCCTTCACCCACACCTTCACCGCCAACATCTCCTTGAGCTCTCTAACCCTTCACCTCTTGCATTTATTTTAATATTGCTTTGTGCATTATGATAGTTTTTGTGTCTATTTCTTTGTTGCTTTTATTTTTTTGTAGTTACCCTTTCCACATTGAGGACAATGTGTTGTTCAAAAGTAGGGAGGTAGCCTTTACATTTGTGTTGGCATTCTGTTATATGGGATGCATGTTGTAGGCATATTAGAATGTTGTTTTGTGTAAGCAATTGAACCATACTTGAATCATTTTGATATGTTTTGCCATCATATTATATCATGCTAGTTGGAATGAGATTGAATGCATGCTTGAACTCAGATTGGGTTACTTGAGTTAAGAGCGAACCATGTTGAATGATGAAAGTAGTTAGTTGCATAAGCTTACTCAAAACATGACACTTGAGCAATAAGATAAAGTAGAGATGCATAATAAATTTTTATTTGAGCCAATGTGAGGATTGAGCCTATATGACTCCATCTATAGTCATTTCATGTCTTTTTATATGTGATGCTTCCTTAAATAATTACCTTCAGAACTTGTTTTAAATTGTTTTAAATCTACTGGATGCATGCTAGATAGAAATGATTAAGGCCCTTTTTATGTTAACCCTTAGTTTAAATGACCTACCTTTTATTATCCTTTGCTACACCCATTGAGGTTTAACTCTTTTGTTTGTTGAAAACACCCCATTTTAAAACCCTAGACCCCATTAACCTATCCATTCACAAGCTTAGTAAAGTATTAAGTGATGCATTAGTTGCAATTTTTAGGTACATATTTTTCTTAGATGAGTTTAGCAATACTGCTACTCTTTGAGCACAATTCATTTAGCTTATATTTTATTTATTGCTTTGTTATTGTTTTTCAAAAAGAAACAAAAAATAAAAATAAATAAATAAAGAGAAAAATAAATAAAATAAAAAGGAATCACATTTAGTAGGATCAATAAATGTGGAGTAGTAGTGTTATTCATTTGTATATCTTCAAATTTTATCTATGTCATCCCTTTGTGTGCTTAGCACTATATGAATGCTTGTGATGAACCCTTTACTTTTTTGACCCACCTCAACCTTAACCACGTTACAACTCAAAGCACGCACTTTTGATTTATTTATGCATGTAATAAATGTAGAGAAGAATTGATGTATTAGCAAGCCTATGGTAGTGTGATTTCCTATTGGAGGTTTGAGTGAAACACTAACCATATACACTTAAGAGAAATGAGTGAAACCTTGAAGAAGATTCATTTTTAATTTACACTTTTCTTTGAGAAATAGTTTCATAAATTGAGTTTGCTTATGTGCACTAATGAAAAGTAGTTATGATATTTGTAGTAGCTTAACACTTGGATTGACCAAAGTTTGAGCAATTGCATGCTTTAATCTTTGAGAAAATAAAGTGATGGAATCGATTGGATGTCTCCATTTTTTGCTTAAGAACAAGCCAAGATTTAAGTGTGGGGAAGTTTATAGTTATGCATTTTTGTGTGTTTTCCTACGTTAATTGGCATGTTTTCTTGTATAATAGGTTCATATTGTTGTGTTTTAGGACTTCTTTTTTGTGTTTCTTTTTAGTTTGATCTTCATGGTTGTTCTTTCATGTTTGATGTTGGTTTAGGGTTAGAATTGATCATTTTGGTGTAGGAATGGAGCATAACCATCTCTGTGTTTGAGCTAGGGACTAAAAGAGGAGAAGAGAAGTGGAGGAGTTGAAGACCAATAACCCACGATCATGGGATGGGGTTTCATCATGATCGTGGGATCTGTAAACAAAAGTTTGCTCAGGGTTCATTTATTTTTAGGGTTTTATGACTTGACATGTCATATATAAGGGTACACATCCCTAGGGCCACCAGAGAAGAGTGAGAAAACATTTCTCCTTGACCTAAAAATAGGTTTTAAAGCTAGAGAGAGGGGAAAAATCAAGATCATCACTCCATTTTTGGCAAGAAACACATCATCACCCAGATTTTCTAGATTTGGGCAGAGAAGTGCAGAATTATCTCTTTTTTTTTGTCTCTCCTACTATCTTTATTACAGATTTTGTGGTAGTTGAGAGTATTATTGACCTTATGAGTGGCTAAATATATTGTAGAGATTACTTTTGAACTACTTGATGAGCTCCTACTTTGTTGTTTTGAATGAATGAATGCTTTCAATGATTGTTGAGCTTATACCTTACAATATATTGAGAAATTAAGTTGGGTTATTTGTGTAGGGCTGTATAATGAGAGTTGGCACCCTATATACCCACATTTCATCAAGTTAATTGATTAGTTGGAGAGAGATCTTAACTAATTAGTTGAGTACTCATTGGATAGCTTCATAACTAGTTAAATTGATAGACTAATTTTGTAGATTGAGAGATTGCTTAATCCATTCCATTTAATTTGGCTAGAGACATTTAATTACACCTTGAGAGAGGGTTATTGAAATATTAGGACATCTTAGGTGAGGCATAATTCAATCAACAAGGTAAGAGGGAGACTTGTTAAGGAAAAGGGATCTCTAATCTTAAAATCTTGAAATCCAAAGTTTCTTCCCTTTTATTCTATCATTTGTTCATTGCTAGTTTGTTTGATTTAGTTTGTTTCCAAGTTGTTTTTATTAATTGAAATTTGTTCTTAAACAAAGAATAACCTAAATTAAATGGTGCCTAAGCTACAATCCTTGTGGAATCAATATTCGTTAGTTACTACAAGTTACACTATGTATGCTTGCAGTTTTGAGCGTAAAACTAGTTAGATAGTTTTGCAAAATTCATCAAAAAGCACAATAAGAGAAGAGCAAGAGAAGTTGAAATAAGAGACAACTCAAGTGTGGTGGATTTTAGTGAGCCATTAGATGCACTTTTGGAGTTGGAATGTTTATGGAATCAATTTTGTGAGCAAGAACATCATGTTATTGAGTTCCACGACAAAAATCAAGGCTAAAGGACGAGCAATAAAGAAGTTATAGTGAAATGAATAAGAAGAGCTAAAAGCTAGAAAAGTTTGACCTTTCTTATGATTTTTGTCTAGGGGAAGCCACAGGCAGAGTCTCAACCATGACTTTGGCTGTAACCCTATTGAAGCTACTTAAATATTTAAGTGTTTTTAGGATTTTTTTCCCTTTGTCTTTGATTCTTTAACATCCTATAGCTGCCACTGAGATCAGAAAAGTGATTCCTAAAACATCCTAATAAGGATTTGAGCAAGATTGAAGGAGAGAATTGGATCGAGACATTAAGAAAGTGAAGATCAAGACTAGTTTTCCAATAATAATTATAGAGGAATCAAGTGAATCAAGCACCATAAACATGAGCATTTCTATCTTATCATTTTTATTATTGTTGTTATTATTTTCTTTATGTTTGGGACTTAGTTCAGGATCTAGATTGTTATCAACCCTAAGTTGTATTATTTCAATGTTTTAATGATTTAATATTAAATTTAAAGATTTATATTGTATTTTCTTATGGAATCAATGGAATTGGTTTTTGATTGTTATGCGAATGTAAACTTCAGTTTTAGTGATGTGATTATGTATGTTTATATTAAGAAATCAATGTATGTTTAGATCAATCGATAAACAACGTATATTGCATGGGGACTGGCAAAGCTCATCGCAAAATACTAAATAATAAATTCCTAGCTACCTAACATTGCAATAGGGTGAGTTAGCATCGAATCCACACAGAGCTAGGGTGAGTTAAAATTGTTTCTATTGTTACACAAAAGACAAATAAAAAGAAATAAAACCCCTTAATTTTTGAAAAATAAAAAATATATATAAAAGGGTAAATAATGAAATCAAAGTAAATAAACAAGAACACAAAATAGAAACAAATAGATAACAACGAGAAAAAGTTAGGTAGAATATATTTTCAAGATTTAGGATTCACAGCCGATCATGAAAAACATAAATGTTGTGTTGCCTAAGATGCTAGCCTATGGGCACAAATAAGCTCTTGTGTCCTAAATTCTTTTCAATTTTAGATAAATCATATACAATAGAAAATTGATCCCTAGTTATGCAATAACTTAGAATAAGCTTTTTAGATTTAATGGCGTAATGGCTTTAAGTACTGGAGAACACCTAGTGTAAGCCACACTCGCATAAACTTGGATTATGTAACTTAGAAAATTGGAATCCTAAGCTAAGTTGATTAAGTTTTCCTATAACATCAATTAACCTATTACCACTTAAGGTACTTGCTAATTACAATTATAGGTCAAGAGCCTATACCAAGCAATTGAACTAGAAATTGCTAATAAGATGGCCAAACCTATATAATAATTCCTAATTCATAACATTTGACCTGAATTCAAAGTTAGTGTTAACGTAAAACACAATACCCAATGGAAATTAAGTTAATTCTAATAATTATAAACCCACTACCCCTTTAATATCTTCTTACCCAATAGACATTTAGAAAATAAATTGCATAATAACATCATTAAAGAACAAAGAAAGCTACTAAAAATGAAAATAAAGAGATATATTCACTAAATATCAAGGTTCATAAAGTGAAAGAGCATAAAAAAATAACCCAAATCCATTAACCATTATAAAAAATATGAATAAAATTAATAGAAAACATGAAAAAACCAAAAATAGAGTATCTAAATCTCTAACTAAGTTATCTATTACTAATCTCTATTTACAATGCAAAGTAAAGCATAAAAAAACCAAAATCATTGGAAAATAGGAAGAAAATAGAAGATTATCTAAAAAGGAATGAAAGCTGCTACTTCAGGCTTGTTTTGATCCTTTTATATGCCAATTTTAGGGTTGTGAAATATTGGATAAGGAAAATTCTAATTTACCTTTATTTTTTAACATTTTGAGGGCATTAAACAGCCGTTGAATGGACCTCAACTACCCACTAAATTAACCATCATTTAACTCCCTAGAAAATTAGCTAAATGATGGCTCCTCTTGACCTAAACAATGTTGTTATATTCTTATAAAGGTCGTTGTTTAAGTTTCTTTCAATAGCTGATTCACTCCAATTTGCTTCAATTTTTCTCTAAACTTTGGTTTTTTGTTTAAAATATGTGTTAACACATCTAACATATCATTTAACACAAATTGAGCATTTTATATCGAAAATAGTGGTGAAATCACATGAAAGCACGTGGTAAAACATAATATAATGCATCCCTATCAAATACCCCTACACTTGAACTATTACATGTCCTCAAGTAATGACTTAAATAGTTTACTTCAAGCAATCTTGATCAGAAGTTGAAAACTAACTGGATACAATAGAATTCAATCAATGACTCTAATCCAATTCATGACACTCTACTCCATCATGATTGAAAAATAATTTTATCACATGCAAGGCACAAAATTGGTAAGAAATTAACCCAATATGCATAATATTAAATATTCAAATCATTTTGCATAGCCATCACATCAATTTGGCCAAGGATGTTCAAAATAACCAAAAACAAAACACACTTTGAAGTTAGAGTAATATTTAGGATTTCACCTTGTTCTCTTTATATGAGGACAAATACTTTGTCATAAATGACCCTGAATACTCAAGTAAGATTCTCCTCTTTACTTTATTTGAGATGTCATCTAGCTTTCTTAACAGAAAGGTGAACATTTTCTTATGAATACTCTTGGTTACTAGGCCATATCACCCTCTCAAGTGACTAGTAACATCACCTATAAACTTTAACCTTTACATTGGATTGAAGCAAGAAAATTTACTTGTTCTCGCTTTATTTGACAATATAAACACATTTTTATACATTTTAACTCATTATTTCAAGCATCCTATTCCAAAATTCACATGGCAAACCATTCAAAACATCCTTAAACACTTAACATCATACATGTGTGACACCACAAATGCATGCTGACACTAAAAAAATAAAATTAAAAATTAAAAATAGTGACAATTTAAATATAAAATATCAATTGCTCTCAAGGATCACAATCAATAATCAACCAAATTTCAAGATCATTCTTAACTAAAATATTTAAATCATCACCCTTAGACTAACAATAATTCAAGTGAATGAAAATAAAAAACTTGTTCTCTACCCCTACATTTAAATGGGATATCATCAATAATGTCCTAATAAAAATTAAAGACACATATGGGGATGGAAACAATAGTACTCCCTTGGAATGTAAAGACTATGTCAACTTTTAAAAGAAAGGTTGTAGCCCCCTCTTATCTTCCTATAATCAAAACAAACAAACAAAAAGTAAGTAAAACACTCAAACTAAAAACAGTCAAAACCTAACTAGGAAAAAAAAAACACACAAGCTAAAGGATACGATTAGGATGCCTCCCAAAAAGTGCTTTTTTAAAGTCATTAAGGTCATTAGCTTGACCCTTGTTCATTTTTGCCTCATCTAGAATCCAAAGAAAACGCGTAATCAACTTAGGAAGGGAATGAATGAAATGTTTCAACCACATCCACCCTTGAAACTAGCTCTCAATTAGGATAATTTCACATATCCTTGGAGATGTTAAACTATATATCTTGTCCATTGCACTCCATGTTCAACTCTTCCTTATGGACATCAATCAATACAGGAGATGTATTTAGAAATGTTCTCCCCTATAGAACGGAAGAATCTACATCATGATTGTCTACCACATAGAATTCTATAAGAAGTACAAGATTTTGATCCCGAACCAAGACATCCTTAAAGACCACCTTGGGGTAAGTACTAGATCCATTGGCTAAAAGAAGAATAACATAAGTAGCTTTTAAAGAACCTAACTTAAGAGCTTTAAAGCCTAACTTAATGGCTTTATGTCGACAGAGGGTTGTAACCCTATAATGAACTGATCATACCTTATGTTATTTATTATGTAGGGAATAGAAAAGATACCAAGATATGTGTGTTTAGGTAGTATCCTTCTTGGTAGAGCTATTGGTACTTCTACCCCCACACCCTCCTTTTCATCATCCTTATTCTTCAACCATTGCATGCTCCACTCCTTTAAAAAACTTTATAGCTTCAAGTAGAGGTATAGTCATCTCTACCCCATGGAAAATGTCTACAATTGCTTGCTGCTTCTACTTCTTCTCCTCTTGCCTCTTCTTCTCCACTTACTTCTCTTCCATCTTTGCTCAATCCTTTCTCTTTGACAACTTGTTAGGAAAAGGAACACCAATATGGTTAGGAACAATAAAGGTTGGATCATATACTTTAGGAGGCATCGCATCCTCATTCTTTTCTCTCTTTTCCTTCTTTTAATCTTCTCGTCTACCACTCCTTACAAATATGGAAAACACATTCACTCTAGCATTACTTTCTGGTTGACTTGGAAGTCGATTGGAGACTTGAGTTTATACCTTTCCCACTATGTCTACGCATCTGGGTCTTTATATTTTTTATGCTACTCATCTCCTATTGTAACTGAAGAGTATTCGTGGTCAGGTTCTTCACAATGTCATCAAAAGACATGCTACCAACTTATGATGGTGGAGGTGAAGGAGGCCTTAGTTATTACATCTAATAAAACCTAAGCAGAAAGTTGTGGCCTTATGGATGCTACATGGCACAAGGTCTGAAATTTGAACCGCTTCCTTACTAGTTACCTCCTTATTGTAAATTTAGATGATCCTTCTAGTCGGGATTTTATGTGAAGGAGTAAGGATAATACCCTCTCTGTTGATCTCTGGGTGCTTTGGTCGCATACACCAATAGACCATCCTATAAGGTAAGACGTGAATTAGTCAAATGACTAGATAATGAACAAATTTTACTTACCTTGGCTTTCCCTTCTCCAAAAATGCTTTGCTCCACTAAGGACGTGAGGTTTGTGACTTCTTACTCTAACCTCAAGATAGCAATGTCCTTTGTTTAAAGCATAAAAGATGGGATACTATTCCTAAAACCCTAGTATTAAGAGTTAGATGCCATTACTACTAGCAGCCTCTTTGCATTAGTTGGTTTCTTATCAACTAATACCTCTCCACTAGCTTTATCTATAATATTCATATCCATGGGCATTGTTCATTCATAAAAATACTTAATAAAAAGTTTTTCATTTAATTAGTGACCAAGGTAACCATTGAATAGCTCCTTAAAATGCCCCCAACACTTGTGAAGTGACTTACCTCCTTTTCATCGAATGTCACAAATCTCATTTAAGATATTTGTTACCCTCAACACTAGAAAGCAATTCTTGAGGAAATCTTACTGCATTTAGTCCTAGGTGGTAACCAACCCATTTGATAAATCATAAATCCATTACTTAATTGTATCTAATAATGGAAAAGGAAATGCTTTCAACTTCAAATAATCTACCGTGGCACCAATAAACTTCATCCCCAAACAAGTTATGTGAAACTCCTTAAGATACTTGTTCAAGTCAGTGATTTAGCCAGAGCTCAATAAGTTGATATCTTGAAATCCTATAAAAATAAGCAAAGCACGAATTAGACTAGGTTTAATATCAAAGTTAGGTTCATTATTAAAATAATTAATGCAAAGGAGATCAAGGTTAAAGGTAATAACTATAAGTTCCTTCAAAGTGCACTGGTAATGCTCCATATTTACTTCAACTTCCTCTAGAGAATCCTCTAAAATCTCTTTAGCTTCCTCATCCAAGGATGATGAATTATCACTCTCAGGTATGAAGGTGTGGCTGAATGCGCTCAAAATACTAAAGCTTCATGCGACCTGTAATAGAAGAAAATGAAAAAAGGATTAAATGGAAAAAGAATTGAGCCTCTATCATCCATAGAAATTTTTGAAACTTTTTATGCTTTAACTGGTCATGGAACATGAAAAATAGAAAGTAAGATGAGAAAGGTCAACAAATAAACAATAAACACTAGAAATAACCAAATACACTAACGCTGGCTCCCAAAAAACAACCAAATAATAAATTCCTAACTTCTGAACTATATAGTAGGGTGAGCTAGGGTCAAATCCATAGATAGCTAAGGTGAGTTAAACCTATTTCTACGGTTATGCAAAAGAAAACTAAAAATAAATAGAAGCTGCCAAATTTTTGCGAAATTAAAAAAAATATAAAAGTAATAATATCAAAATCAAATTAAATAAGAAAGAACACAAAATATAAATAATTAATAACAATAAGTTAGGTAGAAGATATTTCTAGGATTCAGGACTCACAACTAATCATTGAAAATATAAAGATTGTTTTTTACCTAAGATGATAGCCTATAGACACAAATAAGCTCTTGTGTCATAAGTTTTTCCAATTTTAGATAAATCATATATGATACTCCTTAACTGCGCGATAACATAGAGCAAGATCTCTAAATTTAGTGGTGTAGTAACTTTAAGGACTAAGGAATGACTAGCCTAAGCAATAATCGCATAATATCGAATTACATAACATAGAGAATTGAAACCCTAAACTAAGTTGATTAAGTTTTCCTAGAAAATCAATCATCCTATTGCCACTTATGGTATTTTCTAATGAAAATTATTGATCAAGAACCTATACCTTGTAGTTAAACTAGAAATTGCTAATAGGATGGCCAAACCTCTAGGACAATTCCTAATTCATAGCATTTAACTTGAATTCCAATTTAGTCTTAACCTAAAATACTATGTCTAATGGAAATTAAGTCAATTCTCACAATCATAAAGCTCTTAAATCTAGAGAGATTATTCTAGGTTATAGATGGAGATAGGGGCATTTCTAGAGCTTATAAGAACTGTCTAACTTAGAAGAATTAAGGGCTTAAGAGCTTATTCGAGCCTACAGGCTAATACCATGACTAGAGTACCTCTTATTTAGATTCAAGGATCACTGATTGTCCCGAAATCCTAAAGATATCTCCAACCCACTTCTTTGTTATTGTTATTTATCTTTTCTAAATTTGTTTTGTGATTGTCTCTCTATTTATGTCTTTTGCATCCTGGTTTATCTTTCTTTCATTTATTCAAGGTGTTTTATTTTTTCTATCTTGCAACATTTGAAATAACATTTGTATCCCGACTCTCTATGGTTTGACCCTAGCTCACCATTACTGCATAATTTGGATAGTTAGGAATTTATTATTTGATAGTTTGCGACGAGCTCATCAAATTTTTTTCATCATTATCAGGGACTTGGCATCTGTTAATTGTTGTTCTTATTTTTGTTTTTGTTGATCTTTATCATTCCTCCACTTGTTTTGAATGTCACATAGTTATTTTAAATGTATTCATTTCTTGAGAGCCGTAGTTCCACATTCTTTGAAGAAGAGGTTGAAGTAAGTCCGGAAGAGTTAACATTAGAGGAAGAAACAGAACAGAACATGGAGCAAAATCAAAGGACATTAAAGGAGCT
>JAOXYD010087148.1:0-12129 GCA_028565735.1 Pinacopodium congolense
TTTAAGCAAGTTGAAATCAAAATCAAACTCAGACTAGCAAAAATAGTAGCTATCTTAAAGTATATGAGTGTTCAATCTCAATGATAACTTAAACAGGCCAAAAAAAAATCCAAACAAAGTTCAAACACAGTCTAGAGACCTTAAGCAATCTGAAAACTCCAATAACACAATTTTAGAAATAAGTTCTATGACCTGGAATCGAGATTCAATCTAGAACAGTCTCAAACAGAGATAGTTTTGATAGATGAATGAGTTCTAGCTTCAATCTGATGAGATAGCCTCTCTAAAATGTAAAAGATAGATCAAATGAACTCTTAAACACTCAAGAAAGATATTAAACACAAATTTTCATGCCTAAAAACACAAATTGACAGCAAATGATCGATTGAAAGTAAGTGCAGTAAAAATGTGGGCAGCTTGAGGCTTTTGAGAGATTCTGGAGATTTGATCAGTTCTTTAGAGAGTCAAGCATATCAAAATTCATTTCTAAAGAGTATATATATATATATAGTTTCTGAAGGCTTAAGGAGGGATTTGGCGAGTTTTTAAGCCGTTAGAATGAAGATAAAAAAGCAAAACCCCAAAAATAGAAATTAACCGTTGGAGTTAGAGTCATCAACGGCGCCTTCTAGGTTGATCAACGAAATCGTTATTCATAGAATAGGCCGTCGTTGATGCTCCTGGAGAAGGGGTGATAAACGACACTTAAACAGGGTGCCGTTAATGATGAATAGTCCATCATTGAGTATTCAGAAAACACAAAATATGCTGTATAATTGACTTAAAACCTTTCCAAACAAGTTCCCAATGATAATTGAGACTTTTAAATCATATATTAAGGCTATATAAATGATCAAATACCTTCAAACAATTTAAACAAATGATTTATCCTATAAATTAAGATAATATGCACTTTTGACATTTCAAATGCAATGCATGATCAAAATTAAGCCCTTAGGTCAATTGAACATTAAATAGAACTTCTAACTTATCTAAGGTCTTGAAGCTTCCAATTCATTTGAATTTCCATTATCTTCAAATTTGACCTTCAAACTCCAATCTTTCCATAATGAATTTTTCTTGAAAAAGACTTGTCTTTAAGATTAACATGATAAACTCAAACCATTAGTAATCAAACATGGTTTGTTATCATCAAAACCAAGATTGAAACCTCCCTTGGTTCAACATTATCTATCATCTTAAAGATTTAATTAAAGAATACAATAAAGAAAACAACTATTATTATAATCTATTACATCTTCACTCTTGTTGTCCTCAAGACTCAGTTCAAGTATATACTCAACAAACAAAACTAGATAGCACCAACGATTTACATCACTGTTATAAAACTTACTTGAAACTAGCTCATCTTGAATTACAACTCAATTCTTGAGTTGAAGAATTTAAAGTTATGAGAGAAAGAGATTAGGAGCAATCAAATATGCATAATAATCATGTTCTTTCCTCTAATATTATTTTATTCTCTTCCAGCCTGTTATCTGTTTTGCTTGTTGCTAGGTCCATAGCGAGATTGTTTGTTGATATGGATCATTAACATATTTAAGCAATTTATTTATATTTACCTTATACTAAATTTTTAATGCTTTTCTTGAATAAATGACTTTCTATTTAGATGTTAATTTTGAATGTTATAAATGATGACTAGTTGATGAATATTTGGATGTTTATTCAACTAATTTCGATCTCCTTGTGAATTTTTATTCATATATCCTTATAATTCAATGGTTTCTTGATCTATTGTCAATTACGTGTATATAAATCCAAACATTGAAAATTTCATAATACCTTAAGAAGTTTTAATTAGCCTAATATTCATTAATATATTCTTGTTTTCCTAAGCCACTTGATTATAACATTATGGAAATGGTGGTGTGCAAAATTTAATTTAGTCAATTTAGTAGATACTTTGACATTATCAATGAAGGTCTTTTAAATTCAGGTCATGACAGTGTGACAAACATGGAAAAAAATCCTTGAGACTCCCTAAGCATAACCACCATTAGATTAAAAAGAAAAAAAAATTCTATCAAAAAATTTTAAAGTAATGTTATTTAGAAATTGTGGAATAGAAATGCCATTCAAGCATGAGCAATTAGTCATACTAAGGAAAATTGATGATAGATGATGTTGGTCTCCTAATGGCATACGAGAGGAGAATGAATGGTATGAGTTTACTTTTTTCTCTACTTTTAAACTAATAAATGAATTGCTTACTCTAATTATGATATATTCATAAAAAATAATCATAAAAACAAATCCAAAAATAAAAAGGAGAATGGGAAAGAAACAAAACCAAATTATAGTGATTCAATAAAACAACACATATCCTATGTCAACTCCCTAAGCTCAACTTAAGGATTCATTGTATTCTTCCTTCAATAGGTGAAGAGTAATCCTTTAAAAAATATCTTCTTTTCCATGAATGAAGAGTAACCATGTATAAATCTTATTTAAGGTCAAGATAAAATCTTATAATATGTATCCTAAATGATTTCTCAATTAAAATAATTGAAAAACTATATAGTTAAAATCATTCCCCTCTTACTCACATTAATGAAAAGAGGCTTAATATATGTTATACAATACACATATGCTCTTTTTAATCTGTCAAGGCTCTTAACAATACTCTAATGTCTTTAACTTACTTGCCACAACTCATATGTGATATATTTATACTCTAAGGGACCCAAAATAATCATTAGAAATAAAAGCTAGCTATTACAATGACTTGTGACGATGTTATTAGTTGACTATTCTAAAACATTAGTCCACCACTATGATCACAAACTCATGGCATCAAAAGACACTAGTCAACCATATTACTATGTTAGTTGATCAATATATCCAAAGTTCTAATATTGGTCACTCAAATTCTAACATTAATTGGCAGCTCACCCCTTGCCTATTGACTATTTTTAAGAGTTTGATTGTGGTTGTCAACCATAGATTGCACAAATTTACCTTTGAGTTATAGGTGGGCTAGCAGCGAGTTTAATTATCTTTGATGTTATTTAAGATATTTTTTATACTATTATATTAAATAAATTCTTATGCTTTCAGACATATTCATTATTATTTTTATTGTTGGTTGGAATGGATTGTGATAATAAACTTTACTACATATTTAATGAGTTTTGCTATTGTATTTGTTATATTTCATCATTCGTTATGAGAGGCGACTTGGGAGGTCTATGATGATTTTCGATGGCAATATCCTCCCTTGTTTGAATCCTCAGGTACAAGTTTTAATTTCGATGACAAAATTTCTTTTAATAGGGAAAGAATTGTAAAGCCCAACTATTTTTAGGGCTTGGGCTTTAGACTTAGATCAAGCTTAGTGAATAAACTAACTTGGCTTAGTGCTTTTATTTAAAAATAGAAGAAAAAAAAAGAGAGAAAATAATGGAATCACAGAGTCGATGGTTATCTAACTGGAGAAATCAATTTCAGTTTTATTGGGGGAAGAATATTTGTTACATAGTATAAAATCTTGAAGCTTAAGGTTTGTTTGGAAACTTCAAAGAGGAATGTCAGTAGAGGAGAGTCGAGGCAGCATGAGGAAAGAGAAGTTGTTGTACTTCAATTTCCTACTGTGATTTCGGTGAGTCTGGGGCTTTTTTTTCGTTCGTTTATATTAGTCCTGTGTGAGTTTAGAGCTCAACTGATGAATGAATTAATTTTTTATATGACAGGAAGAGTGACAACAGCTTTGGTTGGGTAATCACCAGATTTTGGAAACTTTCATTGTCTATAAACTCCTTTCTATGTTTGGATGTTTATTTTTCTTTCATGTTAGCTAGTTTATATGTGATTATTTGGGTTTTGAAGTGTTATTGCCTATTTAAAGGAGTTAATAGGAAGATCAATTGGGTTAGGAGGCATTTTAATGAACTTTAAGGAGGGAAAAGAGAGAAATAGTTGATAAAGAGAATGAGAGGTGCTCAACCTCAATTAGGGCACAACCTGACGAGGGAGAAAGAGAGGAATAGAAGTTAGGGATGTGAGAAATTAGAAGAGAAGGAGGAGTAGACGATGCAAGCGGCATTGGACCTCTAGAGAAGAAAAAAAAAGACGTCGAGGTTGGGGAAGAAGATGAAGGTAGGGTTGTTTTTGGAATTTTGAAATCTTTTCAAGACAAATTAGGTAAAGCTATAAGTGAGTGCATTTGTTAGATTATAGATAAAAGTAGGGACAACTTAGTAAATAGCATATCAAGAGCAGTTAAAGGAATTCAAGTTACTTGGAGGGCAGTTTTAGGAAACTAAGATTTTTGGGTTATTTTTGAAATTTTAGAGAATTGTGAGGACAAAATGGGTCATCTGTGTTTATGTGTGGAAGTTTGCTGATTTTTAAGAGTTTGAAGGACTTTTGGACTTTTATAATGTTTTTTGGTCCTTTAATGTTAACCTTTTAGTCTAATTAGGCCAAATCGCAACCTTTAGGCCAATTGAGTTCTTAACTTAACTTTAGAACTTTAATAGAGTGATTCTTTAATATAATTGGGGCTAATGGATTTTTTTATATATATGTAGGTCTTATTGATCAGTAATGGAGCATTAGGCCCGATCTGAGTAATTTGGACATAAAGAGATCAAGTAAGGATTTCTATTTTACTATTGCAATATTTAATTAGTGAAAAATGTTATAAATTTAATATTATATGGATTAAATGAATATTAGAATTTTCCTTTAATTTGTTTATTAATGTCTATTAATTCATTATTAAGTAGTATGGCTTAGTATTTTTCTAAAAGTATGAAATTTGATAAATTGTTAATTAAATAGGAATAAGTCATGGTTTGACTATTTGATTTATTGATTTATTGATTATTTGACTAAGTATTCCTCTTTATTAATAAGATAGGAAATTTTATTAAGATTTTCAGATTAAGTGTGAATGCTTGAACTATGTTATTTGATTTGATTGCATATAATTATTCATTGTTAGTTCTTTTATAAAAATGCATCATTAGTATGAACATTTCAAATTAATAAATTTGATACTTCATATATGAGATAGATATGATTAGAGATTTAGATTAATGAAAGAGATATTCATTGAAATAGATTGATTGTTAGACTAAGAATCATTAGTAAAGAATTAGCTTACCTAAGTTAGGTATGTTCAATGGTCCTAAATTGATTATACTAATTTTAAATTGATGGATTATGAGTTGTGATAGGGCTAGATACCTATTCTTGGAGCAGGTATCTGGGCATCCTGAATTCTGGGGATGTCATGTGCTCGTAGCTAGGTATCGAAGTGGTACCAGGATATCCTAAGTCTCAAAGATATCCTATGCCATATGGTTAGGCTTCGAAGTGGTGTCAGGGTATCAGTATATGTGTCATTGAGAGATACCTTATGCTAGATATTCATATAGTTATGCATATTTTATTCTGATTATCTACTTAGAGATGGGAGATGATGATTTGAGTTAGTGGACCATTGAATGTAGTCTACTAGGTTAACCGGGGCCCTAATAAATGGAAAAACAAGAATTTGTTAGAATTAATAAATCAAATCAAATATTGAGACATTTTGATCTTGCATTTATCTTGTGTTGGATGTTTATTAATATGGTTATGTCCATGTGCTTGTATATACATATATATAAACACACATAAATATATAGATATATTTCCTAAACAATGATTATAATACTTTATAAGGGGAACTATGAAATCCTTACCCAGTTGGTAGCCCACCTCTTGCCAACTGACTATTTTCAAGAGTTTGATTGTGGTTGTCAACCCCAGATTGCATAAGTTTACCGTTAAGTTATAGGTGGGCCAGCAACGAGTTCAATTATCTTTTATGTTATTTTGAGACTTTTTAATATTATCATATTAAATAGATTTTTGTGCTTTTGGATAAAATCAATATTATTTTTACTATTGGTTATATTGGATTATGATATTACACTTTACCATGGAATTTAACGATATTTGTGATGAGATTTGTTATATGTATTTTTATGGATTAATTTCTTCAGGGTGTTATAAAATATGTTTAATATTAGATATGGAGTTTGAGAACTATCAAATTATGAATTACTATCTTGTTCAATCATGTTGAATGCCTAAGAATTTGAATATGTTTCTTGTGAGGTACTAGTTTTAACTTTAATTTGACTTCTAATTTGTGCGAGAAAATTCTACAAAGTTTGTATTGAGGATGTATTTGGATTGTCAAATGTTTGCTAGTTTTTACTACACTACAAGTATACAAATTGTAACTTATAGTATAATAGATATTGATCCCATAAGGATTGAATATAGACACTTAACAATATAAATTGCACTTTGTTTAAGGTAAACCAAAACCATTGAAACTGAAAATTAAATTAAATTAACAAAATTCAATCAATGAAATAGCAGAAAAAAGTCAAATAATGAAGTTACTCAATAATGGAGACTTAAGAGTTATTCTACCTTTGTTTATCCTCTTTTGACCTCATTAATTTAATTATGTTTGATCCTAAATAACTAATAGTTTAATTACCCTCTCTCAAGATCTAATCAAGTAATCCCAATTGAAATACTTACAAATCGAATTATGGTCTCTCGTTTCACAACACTAATATGCAATTGGATTTGAAGCAATCCTAAGGACAATTAAGAAGTAATTAATATCTCTCTTCAATCACTTGTTAATCTAATAATTACAAGTCCATTAAGCTAACAAATTTTCGTTGCTCATCCTAACTCAAATAAATCAAAACAATCTCATTTGAAGTGATTATAAGCTTAACAAATATCACAAATAACCATGCATTAAATTAATAAGATAAAAGTCATACAAATAATTCAAAAATAAACACTAAATTAGATCCAGTAATACATAATCAAGTTCAACAATCAACTATTCAAATTAAACATTTAAAAGAGCAATGGAAAAGAGAAAAAAATGAATGTAGGTTGAAGCTCCTCTGTTGGAAAATCTAGATAGCTTTTGAATCTTGATTCTTCCACTTGATCTTGAGTTCCTTATTGTTTATCTTCTTCTAAACTTGTTGTTTTCCTCCCTAGGATGTTCCTTAGGCTCAAAATGGTAAAATGGTAGCTTTTAGGGTTTTTCCACGTCTCTCCCATCCAAAATACCATTAAACTCAACTTGAACACATCATTATGAAGATTCTGGAAAATCAGCAAGTAGCTATAGTGACAGTGACTCTATAGAGATGGATTCCTCTATCGCTATAATGACAAAGTCACTATAGTGATCTGGATTTTACTCCCAAGCTTCTTTCTTCTCCTCCTCTTAGCCTTCTAACTCAATTATACTTGAATTTGCATTAGATATCCATACTAATAAGATAGAATTCTTCCCCAGAATCAATAAACATCACACCAAAACACTTAAACATTAACAAAAGCATTAGAATATAATCAAAATAATTCTAAAACATGTGATTATGATCCTAAACACGTATACTAACACACTAAACCACTATAGAAATAAAATCTAATGTAATTTTATCAACATCCCCACACTTAAACTTTTACTTATCTCTAAGCAAAACTAAGACACAAACAAAGAAAACAAGTTACATAATCAAACAGTGGTAATGCACGGACATAAATGCAATAACGATATGAATGTGAGAATGATGAAAATGTAACAATGGCATAAGACTTAAGAACTTAGATTGCCCTAGAACATAAACCATTTGAGAAGATCTAAATCATTTATCTTGTGAAATTCATATCTTGAGTGTCTTTCCATGGAAGATGCATCTTAAGCAAGATATTAATATCCTGTTCTCACAACTATGGCACTTATAAGCATATATTCATGATATTACTATATGAAAGGTAGTTTATCAATAAACAACCTTTCATGAAAATCATGATAGTTAAAAGAAGATCTATAGGTTTTATTTTCCATATTAGCACACCGTTCTTGCCATTACTTTGAACGAATGCACAATCTTTTGACGTAAAGGTAAAAACTTTATCGTGAATATCCCCTGGTTACTCAACTAAGTTCGTTTTTTTAAGCTTGGGGTTGGAGTGTCATTCTAGCCTTTTGATACGAGAGCAAATATTTTGTCATGAATATCCTCTAGTTACTCAACTATATCATGACTCACAACCGGCCACTAACTTTATTCTTAACCCAGTCTTCACTAAGGCTAGCAAAATAAGAATGATGTATTTAACACGTCTTTATTTCCCTTAACTTCATTTATATCATATAACCTTTCTTCTGAATCAATTTATTCTCATGAAAAATCATTAGAGATGTCTACCAAATTAACTCCAATTTACTATAAATGCAACCAACAAGTCTCAAAGATGAAAGAATAGATGAAGACTATCTTGATTAAGGTGCACATTTAATGTAAAGACATTCAAGGTATAAATTTCATGAGATAAATAATTCTTCACACTCAAATATTCATATTCAAAGTCAATACCGTTTCTTTCAATCTTATGCCATTGACACATTCAAAGTATATGATAGAATGCATGACAAAACATATTCACAGCAATTTCAACTAAACCTAGAACCTAAAAATGCATGATCACAATAGAATGACATGAAAAAATGAAAACAATCCCCTTCCCTAGACTTAAACCACACATTATCCTTAATGTGGGGAAAGGAAACGCAAAATAATGCACATAAAAATAAACACAAAAATAAAACTTCAATAAATAAGAACAAGGGCAAGAAGACATATACTGATTGAAGGGGAGAAGGTATGGGCGATGCCACCTAAAAACCTTGCAATTTAAAATTTTTTAGAAGTTTCTTAGTTTGATAACGTTGTTGTCACTTTATTCACTTCATCTATCTTACGACTTGTGTTATCTTCTTGTCCATAGAATCCATATGTCACTTCAACATCTTATGATTGTCTGTTAAAGTGGATAAAACAGCTTTCACCCATAACCTTCTTCTTCAAAATCATCAGAAGAGCAGTCATCATCGCCTTGAGGTTAGCAGGAGGAAGATGGCCTTGTTTTCTTTTATTTGATAGTAGCTCTTATATGGGCATCTCAAAGTTCTGTTGAATTGGCATCCATGATCTCAACACATCACAAATGCATAAGAGTAATGTCCTCAACATTCAAAAGTGTTAATCAATCAAAATTAACATCATAGAATTAAGCAATAGCAGTGATGATATATTCCATGCCTAAATAGTGTTGTTTCTTAGTTATTGGTGGATCCAAAGCATGAAAGATGTGGTATGGTGTTCAAACTTTGTGATTAATGTCCATACATCATAAGAGAAATAATTCTTTAAAAGAACACTTATTACTTTGAGATTTATTAAAAATAGTATGGCACATGAATTTATGCAAAACTAAGTGAGCACGACTAAGTACGAGGGAGATGGAAGGATTATAAACATCCAAATCATCTAGCCTTATATGTTTCTTCCAATATTTGCTCGACTGAAATTCAGGATAGGAGTCATAAAGCTTTTTTTTTTTTAAGAAACCCAAAGATTATTTTCATGATATGGGCTTCCTTTCAACGTAAACCAGAATTCATCTAGTTTCTTAGGATCATACTAAATAGTTGTGAAGAATTCCAATGTCAATTCATGAAAAACTATATAATCACAATGAATAAACTTCTCTTAACCTACCTTTTTACACAATTTCTCAATCTCTTTCAATCCAACATCGTCTAAAATCATAAAATTCAAGTATTTAGGAACAATAATGGATTTACTTCTAAGTTGTTGAAATTTCATACCTTCCACTTGAGAAAAGATAAGAAAAGTAGCATCGAATTCATGATCTAAATCTTTCCCTCCTTGGTCGGAAACCACTTCCTTCCCTTTTTTTTTAACTTTCCTTACAACTTCCTTCCCCTTTGGTGGCATTATGATATGCAATCTTCAAAGCTTAGAAAATAGATAAGAGAGATAAGATAATAAGAAAACAAAAATCAAAATAATGAGAAATAATGGAGAAAGTGTGATGTTGGATGAATAAAAGTGAAAAACTTGAAGATTTATGAAATATTTATGGAAGATTGATGAAAAAATTGAAGAAAAGTTTATGATTTAGGTGAAAATGGTTAAAAATAGAGAGAAGAGGGTAAGGCGTTGGCACCTATAGGGACAAAATGAAAATAAACCAAGTAACAAATTAGGGATATGAAAAATTTTAAAAGGGCCCACTACTTGAATTTTTCTAGGCCACTATGGTGATTTAGGTTACTTAAGGCCCTCTATCGTTATAGTGACAGAAGATCTTGTGATCCTTCTATCACTATACGTCTTTATTGTTGCTATAGCGACCAAGTTACTATCCCGATAGAAAGATCACCTCTTTCGCTAGGTTTTTCTTTCATTCTAAGCTTTTGGAGCATCCCGAACCCACAAGCTAACATCAAACTATCAATAAACTAATTAACATTAACAAATTTGAAAGAAGAACATAATCAAAGCCTTAATTAAACAAACACACATAAAAAAGGAAACGAACTATGAACAACACATGTTAAAGTTAAGGTCAATAGCTTGACCACTCTCAATTGCAATAAGATTAAGCAAGGGAAAGGAAGGATATCACTTTCCTTTCATGTGAAAAAATGGTTCCGAAGTATGGCTTGCATCTTTGACCATTTACTTTAAATTTGTAGCCCTTTTCGTACTCTAATTCCAATGCTCCATGCTTAAATACTTGGATGACTTTAAATAGAGCACTCTAACGGGAATTGAGCTTTCTTGGAAATAAACAAAGTTTAGAGTTAAATAACAATACCTTGTCACTATTCTTGAATTCCTTCTTTTTTATATGAGTGTCATGCTACTTCTTCGTCTTTCCTTATATAATTTGACGTTCTCATAAGCATCAAATTGCAACTCCTCTAATTCATTAAGCTATAATAGTTTTTTTTTTCACCAATTACTTTTCCATCGAAGTTTAAAGCTTTAGTAGCCCAATATGCTCAATGTTTTAGCCCTATGGGTAAGTGACAAGCTTTCGCATAGACAAGACGAAAGGAGTGGTGCCTATCGGTGTCTTAAATGCAGTTTAGTAAGGCCATAACATGTCATCAAACTTCAGTGCCTAATCTTTCCTTGAACCATTCACTATCTTCTTTAGAATTTGCTTCAACTCTCTATTCACTACTTCAACTTGGACACTTGTTTGTGAATGGTAAGGTGTGGCCACTTTATGATAAACTTCATATCTTTTGATCATAGTTTCAAAGGATTTGTTACAACAATGTACTCTTCCATCACTGATGATTGCCCTTGATGCTCTAAACCTATTGAATATCAATTTTATGAACTTCTACTACTTTGTCATCATTTGTTGGAGTAGCTACCGCTTCTGCCTATTAAGAGATATAATCCACACCTACCAAGATATATGTGTTATTAAGTGAAGATGGGAATAGTCCCATGAAATTGATCCCCCATACATCAAAAACCTCCACTTTCAAAATGTTAGAGTGGGACATCTCATCTCGCTTTGAAATATTTCCCATTTTTTGGTATCGATCACAATTCTTGACATATTCATGTGCATCTTTGAATAACTTAGGCCAAAAAAAGTATGCATTCTAGTACACGAGTAACCATCTTATTGGCTTTATAATGAACTACATAAAATGAATGATGACATTGCGTTAGAATTTCAAGCATTTCATCCTCAGAAACACACTTGAGAATCAAACCATTAGCATATATCCTATATAAAATTGGCTCATCCTAAAGATAACGAGTACACTCAAACAAAAATTGCTTCTTTTGTTAATAAGATAGACTGGAAGGAAGGATATCACCTACAATATAGTTCTCTATATCAACAAATCAGGGGATAAAAAATTTGTTTACCAACATTAAGGATTCTTGGGGGAATTGTTTGTTAATGTCCTTGCTAAATTGCATCTCCCCTCCTTCTAGACATGATAAGTAGTTTGTTACCATATTCTCTGCTCCCTTCTTGTCTTAAATATCTATATCAAACTCTTATAGAAGTAGTACCCACCGGATAATCCTTGGCTTTGCATCCTTTTTGGGAAATAGATATCTTATAGTTGTGATAAGTATGCATTTGTATGTGTTTTTCTAAGTGTTTAGTATGTGTTTCTTTGCATTTTAGGTTGTTATTGTTGTGTTTAGGATT
>JAOXYD010087159.1:0-12128 GCA_028565735.1 Pinacopodium congolense
TGTTTGAACCTATAGGCTAGCATCTTACACCAATCGCAAGTTATCTATTTTGAGGATCGATTATAAGTCTATAATTCCTGATATATCTTCCACCCGGCTTTCATCTTTCGTGTTTGTTTCTTCTTTGTTTTTCTTTGTTTCGTCAGTTATCTTTAGTATTTAGTTTTGATGTCTTTACTTCTAAGGGTTTTGTTTTCTTTTTAGTAACATTAAAAATAGCAATTCACTCTACCTCTCTATGGGATCGACCCTGACTTGTCCTAACTACTTAATTAGGTAGGTTAGGTAATTTTATTATTTGGTATCTTACGACGAGCTCACCAATCAAGTTGAGATAAGCATTAAGAATTAAAATAAATAAAGATCAACTCATAAATCATCCACAAGGCATAAATTAAATCCTAACACAACCTAACTTTACCTAAAAATTAAATTAGGACATGAAACTAATAAAAAAAACATGGAAAATATAACTTAAGCAACATAAGCTTGATTAATTGAAATTAACAACAATAATACACTAAATTAGAATGAATGAAATCGCATCCCCAAATGGTTATCTAACTTTGAATGATGTGATTACAGCTACTAGAAACTTCAAACAAACCTAAAAACTCAAATAACAAAAGATTGAAATAAAAAAAAATCTATACTGACTTTGATTTGAAAAGTTACTGAAACAAACATGTTTTTTATTTTAAATCTAATGCCTAAAGTGTTTAGAGAGGCCTTTTATATGCAGGAAAGGAGTATCTATAAGTTGAGGAAGAAAATAAGTCATAAATATTGAAAAATTAGCTAGAAATATGCATTAACTGAAGTAACACGGGTGTTGGGGACCAATACAGGGGTTTGTCTAAACCCACATATTAGTCTTGTTTCTTCATCTTTCTACGGGGGTCGATGAACCTTTATATGGGGGTTAGCTAGACCATTATATATGTCCTGAAATTTTATATTTTTACTTTATTTTTGTACATTTCTTCAAGTATTCACATCAATCTACAAATTCAACATTTCAAAAGATAAATCAATCATTCAAGAACCAAAATAGGGGCAAATATGCAATAAATAAAATATAAAAATGCTATGAATTTCACCACTAGTAGTGGCAAGGAACCAAAGGGAACTTTAGCTACTTGGAAGATCAAAGTCAAAAGGAAATGAAAGCAAACTTTCTTTCTCGACTTTTACAACTTTATCAAACCAGCCAATGGTAATCCTTGAATGGCACTAAATCCATGCAACATCTTATATAAAGTATATGCATCACCAAACCTTAACTCATTGAGTCCACTAACCATAGGTACCACATTGGCACTTAATAGTGCTACAATGATACGCTCCCTAACCCCTAATTATCCCTAGGGAATCTTGGGCTATAGTAATGGAAAAATTGAGATTGGATGTGACTAAATCTCCAAAAAAAAGGATCTCTAGCCCTTGTTTACATGTCACCCTCATCTGGGACTCTTAAAAAATTTAAAAGAAATGCATGAGTGAGGTAAATAGGTATACCTCTCACACTCTAAATCCCGGTGGTATCGACTTTATCCTTCTCCTAAATGTTTGTCAAGAACTCGTGAACCAATGTCGAATAAAATGGCCTCGAAAGAGTGAACACTAGCTCCTAGCCCAAGGCTCTAAAAGCACTAAAGACATCAAACTCAACCTCTAATTCTAGATGGATTGAACACTCCGTAATAAATTTGTTGGTCTTATGATAATGGAACCAGGCATCAATCTCTCAGTTAGTGAACTTATCAGTATGGAAAGCGGGTCTCTTATGAGAAAGATGGTCTATAGATGTCCTAGGTGCCATTTGATTGAATATTGTGTAGGAAAGTGGTTAAGATATGCACACAAATGGTCTCAAATGAATATATACTCATACCGCCCTCTCTAGAATATTCCATGGTGGTAAAAAAAATTCCTTTGTTTCTAGTGAGAATGTTTTGGTATAAAGTTGGTATCAGTGGATAACTCTTGATGAATGGATTAGATTGGTACCAAAATTATGTCTAAAACCTAAGAAGATGACAAAACAATGGAAGAGAAGATGAATGGGTAGCAGTTATGTAGGAGAATGGTGGAAATATGGATAGGTTTTGATGATTTAATGGTAGAAAAGTATTGAGGATGAAAAATGGCTAATAAAAATGGTGAAAAGTGCGAGTTTTAAGTGAAAATGGAGGAAAATATGGTAGTGGACAGAGGTAGTAGCTTTTTACAATGATGTGTATGTGATTTTAGGGAAGAAGATGATAAGTAGAGACTTTTTTAGGGTTTTTAAACATTTAACTTAAAAATTGCATCATTTTCGAAAATCTGTTAAGTTTAAATGTAGTTGAATGGGACCTAAAGTCCTACAAAACAAAATAAAAGTAGGAGATAGTCAACTAGCTAACTACAGAGGAGAATTCATATTTTAGTCCGGATCAAATAGTGAAAGAGCCACAATAAAGTCCTTAAGTTAACTAGGAACATACAGCCTTGCCTTTTTACCCATTTACCTTGAAATTCAAGTGACCATTGGTTACTTCAATTACTCTAAATGGATAGACTTTGGTTATGTCATATGGACCTATCCATCTTGATCATAATTTTTTTAAGAAATAGCTTTAATCATGAATTATAAAAAAAGGCCTTGTCAGTAACCTTAATCTCAAGATGAATGATCTGCTTATCATGCCATCTTTTGACTCGCTTTTTATACAATTTAGAGTTTTCATAAGCATCAATAAGAAATTCATTCAACTCATTCAAGTATAATAACCATTCTTCTCGTACTTTCCTCGAATTAAAATTCAAGAAAATAATGGCCCAATATGCTCAATGCCCTAACTCTACAAGTAAGTAACAAGACTTTCCATAAACCAACTTGTAAGGAGACATTACTATGGGCATCTTAAAATTAGTCAGAGAAGCCCATAAAGCCTCATCCAACTTTACTGACCAATCCTTTTTTCGAAGAGTTAATTGTTTTCTTTTACAAAATTCTCTTAATCTCTCGATCTCAATATGACCACTAGTCTAAGGATGATAAGGTATCGCAATCTTATAGGTAAATTCATATTTAGTCAAAAGGAAATCAAATATTTACTCCAAAAGTGTGATCCAAATAACTTATGATTACTCTCGATATCTGAACTCGTGCAAAGATGTTCTTCTTTAAAAAGCGAACGATATCTCTCACTTCATTAGTTAGAAGAGCAACTACTCCAACTTATTTACTTATGTAATCAATATCCACTAAAATATATTGGTTAGAATATGATGTAAGGAAGGCCTCATGAGTTCAATATCCCATACATCAAATTTTTCACAAGACAAAATGTTATTTAGTGGCATTTCATGCCTCCTATAAATATTCTTAATACTTTGACAACTGTCATAAGACTTGAAAACTTGAAATGCATCCCTAAACAAAGTGGACCAATAAAAACCCTAATCCAACACCTTATGTGTAGTCCTAGTAGGCCCAAAGTATGCTTTAGTCTCTCAAGAATGTCAATGAATTAAAATGGAGGGCACTTACTCTTTAAGTACACATCTCCTAATGATTCTATCAACACATATCTAATACAGAAAAGAGTCATACCAAAGATATCTCTTAATCTCTGAAAATATCTTCATCTTTTATTGATATGAAAAGTCATGAGGTAGAATATTACTGATGACTCTTAAGGTAAAAATATTTTAGGTATAGTTTAGTGCTTTTTTGAATTGATTTTAAAGGTAAAACAATGTCAATTATGCATTTATTGACTTAAACACCTTTTAATGTGATTCTGCTTAGCTATTACTATGTTTTTAATTTTTTACAGGACTTTAGTAGACATTTTAACATGTTTTTGGAATTAGAAGAGCCGTGGAATCACATTGAAGACTTAAAACATCATGTTATGAGGTTCCAAAAAAATTCCAATGTTATTTGACCATCCATGTGAAGTTCCTAAAGGAAAGATCAAGACAAGCTCAGTTGGGCACCGTATTTAGTCTAGCGGAATTGGGAGAGGCATTACGTGCACTTCTAAATTTCCAATTCTCATGAAAATTTTCAAAGTTCAAAAGAAACATTTCAAGAAGCTCTATACCATATTACTAATGTGATGCTCCCTATGATTAGGACACCTCCTCAATTGGTATATGACCAAATTTTTTATTTTAGGTATTTTGGTTGCTTCAAAAGACATCCATTCAGGAGTAAAAGATCATACAACTCATTCTAGGTCATTCTTAAAGGGTTTCAACCAAGAATGAAGGAGAGGAAGCATATAACCAACTCTCAAGGTCTAAGAAAGGATTTCACCATCCAACAACAAAATTTCAAGGATTTAAGAAGACTTATCATAGTCTTTCTTATTACTTTTGTTTTTATATTTGTTTGTGTAATTGAAATTATGTTTAGAAGCTAAAATATTTATATGATTTGGGTTTTTATGAACTTTAAGATGTAGTGCCTTTGTATTCTTATTTTAACTCTTGAGTTCTAGATGTTTGAATTAGATTTCTTCATGAATATTAATTACTTTGGATTTAATTGTTATACAAACATAAACATTCATTATGCCATTCCATAAATAAAACATCTTGCGTGGGGAGTTAGAGATAGTCTGACATAAGTGATTAGTATGTTTTTAGTCTATGTTTTTAGGGTGTTTCTAGGAATTTCAAGTGTTGTTTGTATGTTTTAACCTAGTTAGTTTGATCTTTTGTATCTTTTTCATTATTTTTTTATATTATTCAGTGTTTGAGGGGAAATTTTAAGATTATTTAACGAATGAGTTGATGCAATTTTGTGGTTGGATATGTGAGTAACAAAAATTTAGTAATGAATTTCATTCTTGTGATTTTGTTGATGCATCAAAAGGATTGCAGAGCTTAAACAGTTATGGCATTTGCTGAAGAGTAAGATAAACATATGAAGAGTTTGTAGTTCAAATTTGATGTCAATTGGAGGTCCGGAGAAGGAGTTATGGTTAGAAGAAAGAAGATTGTAGAAAGTTGGAAAACCAACATGTCATGATCATGCAATGTCATGATGGTGACAGAGACTGGCACTAGTTTTCTGTCAACCTCATGCTCTAGTATGAGGGTGAAAACAAAGACAACCTGTTGACGTTTCCATCACAATATTTTATGACTTAAGATCCACTTTTAGACATATTTAAAGGCTAGAAACACCAGGAGCCTCCACACATCTTTAAAGGATGTACCAAGGGAGGAAAAAAAGATTTTGGTGGCTACCCAAAAGAGGAAACTCAATCTACCTTAGGAATTATCAAGATACGCCAACTCCTAGATTTTCTAGCATTCCAGGAGGGAACAGAAGGGTTTTAAGCTTCATCTAGTTTTATTATTTTCTCTCTTTACTATTTTTTCTTTATGAGAAACGAGATTGTTGATGGGATTTTTTTTACTATGAGTGGCTGAATATTTTTTAGAATTATTCTTAAACTATTTTTTTGAAACTTATTATTGTTAATTCAATGAATAGGTGTTTATGATGTTTATTATGATTCAACTTTGAAAAAAATTGAGAGAGTGACCTTGGTAAGTTTATTTTGGGTTGTACAATGAGATTTGGCATCTAATAGATTTATATAGATTAGTTTTTCAAGTTTTTGGAGAGAGATTGTAGCTATTTGAATAATCACTTATAGGATTGCATCGCATCTGGTTGAATATTTTACGAAAGGTTTTGCAAGTTAAGAGATTGCATGATTAATTGTATCTTATTTCATCTAGGGACAACTAGTCACACCTTAAACGAGGGTAATTAAACGTTAGGAAATCTTGCTTCAAGTATAATTGAATTAATAAGACAAGAAGAAAGCAAAATGGGGATAGATGTAATTCCTAATCTTAAACCTTGTTTATCAAATTCCTAAATTTTTCTCCTTTGTTTGTCCATTGCTAGTTTTGGTTAATTTTAGTTTATTTTTTAGCTTTTATTATTTGAGATTGTGTCTTAAAATTTTTTTTTCCTGAATTCAGTGATCACTAAATACAATCTTTGTGGAATTATATTCACTTATACTACAAGTGGCAACCTATGTAATTGTGGTATTTAGCATAAAACAAGTTTTAGCACTAACAAGTTTTTGACTTCGTTATTAGGGATTGCTATTTTAGCATCTTGTTTAATTTTAATATTTTTGATTTAAGAGTTTTGATCGTTCTTACATATTTGTAGCTGCATAAACACATGGAGCAGTAGAATGCCCAATAAGCTAAGTAAAGACGAGTTTTCAGATATAACAAGGATGAGTGAGATTTAAGAAGAGTTAAATGCCAAGAAAGGATTCAAACAAATATGGCAGAAGAAGGAAAATAGGGAGGAAGCTAAAGGACACTTATAGACTTCATGAGGCCTAGATTAATGTTAATCAACAAGGGATCACGAGGCCTCCTATACAAGAGAATAACTTTTAGATTAAGCTAGTTCTCCTCAACATACCTTAGTCTAGGGTTAAGTTTTATAGGTTGGCAAATGAAGACCCTAATGCTCATCTTGCGATTTTCCTAGAGATTTAAGATATTTTTCAGTTCAGTGGTATGTCTAGCAGTGCAGTAAGGTTGAGTTTGTTCCTCTTCAAATTGAAAGATAAAGCTAAGGTGTGGTTGAATTCCCTCAACCTAGAACATGTCACTACAAGGGAGCAGCTAGTTAAAGCTTTCCTTGCCAAGTACTTCCCATTGACCAAGACTACAAGGATTATCAAAGAGATCATAAACTTCCAGCAAAGTTATAAGTAGTCATTGTGCGAGGCTTGGGAGCGATTCCAAGAGTTATAAAGGAGCTTTCCATACCACAACATTCCATGGGAGTTCCTTTTGCAAAATTCCTATAATAGGGTTAGACATAGCACAAAAGGAACCATAAATGCAGTTGCAAGGGCTCATTAATGAGAAAAGCTATTGACGTAGCTCATGACCTCTTAGAAGAGATGACAAACAATAGTTATTTATGATCTAATGACAGGAGAAGACAAGCTTCCAAGGAACAAAAAGGTATGATCCTAAATAACTCAATGACAACTATCTAATAATAGATTTCATCTCTCACCAAGCAACTGAGCAATATGCAAGGAGCTTCTTCATCTTTAGTAAAGGTAATACAACTTCAATGTTAGTTATATGGATAGGATATCCATGACACAACTGACTGCTTCTTGTTAGAAACTAGTGGTGCTGAGCAAGGCAATTACTTGGGCCAACAACAAAGAGGTAATAATCCTTATTCCAACATTTATAATTAGGGGTAGAAAAACCACCAAAACTTTTCTTGGAATACTAACAATGTAGGTGACCAAGTAAAAGAGTAAGGATCTCATAGTTTTCAACAAGATCTACGTAGATCCTTGGAGAACAAAATAAACAAGTTGATGGACGTCTTAGGTTCCAAGTTCACAATTAAAAAAGATAGCTAAAAGAGTATGTTTACAAGCCAAAAGGAGAGTCAGAAGAAGATACAGGAAAATACTAATTAAATAATGAAGAACCATGGTTCCTTCATCCACAATTTAGAAGTTCAGGTGGGTCAACTCACCAATGTTTTATCTTCTAGGAGTGTGGGGAGCCTTCCAAGAAATACAAAAGTTAACCTAAGGGAACAACTGAAGGCCATCAAAGTTATAAATACAAATGAACTAAAGGAGCCAAATGAGAAGGCTAAGGAAGAAAAGGATAAAAGCCAAGAGAGAGAGGAAGAGCGAAAAGAAGAGAAACCATACATGCCTTCACCACCATACCAGCCAAAGATACCTTACCTGTAAAGACTTCGTCAGAATCCATTGGATACTTAGACTCTCAAGTTCTTAGAGAAATTGAAGAAGTTACACATCCATTGGTCATTTGTAGAGGTGTTAAAGAAAAAATCCAAGAATGCGAAGTTTCTAAGGATGCGAAGTTTCCAACGGATATCCTAACCAACAAGCGTACTTATGAAGACAATCAATTGTGGGCATTGATGGGAAGTTATAATTCAGTCATCACTTGGCACATTCCATCCAAATTACAAGTTCCAAAAAATTTTTCTATATCTTGTTTTGTTGGTAATTTGAAGTTTTCAAACTATTTGTGTGATTTAGGAGCAAGTGCTAATTTGATACCTTTAGGAAATTGGGGCTAGGTGAGGTGAAGTCAACTTCCATGCTCATTCAATTGGCAGACCATTCAATAAGGAGGCCATTTATGTTGTTGGAAGACTTGCTAGTAAAGGTGGTTAAATTCTTAATTCTAGTACATTTTATGATGCTAGAATTTTAGGAGGAGAGGAGTTGCCTATTAATCCTTGGTAGACACTTCATGAACACCGAAAGAGCATTGATTGATGTCCATGATGGAAAGTTAGTCCTTTGTATTGGTGATGAGAACGTAGCATTTAGCATGAGTAAGAAGTCGAAAATTTCAGTGAAAAGAAACCCTTGTGTGAAGGTAGATGTGATTGATGAGTGTGTAAAGGAGCAAGAGATCAAGTGAAATGAAGAGGTAGGTTTTAAAGATGATAAACAAAATAAGGAGGAGTGGTGTAAGAAGTTAAAACAGGAATATTTAGGAAAATCTAATGTCCCTATTTCCTTCCCTTGAGTGAATCCACCTGTACTTAAGTTACAATCTTTATTTCCAACCTTGAGACATGCCTCCCTTGGGTGAAGGCAAAACACTACACATGGTTATTTCTTTCGAATTGACTTTGAACTAAGAGAAAGCGGTGATTAAGATGAGAAAAAGGAAGTTTAAAGTACGGCTGAAGTTGTATCCTTGTAAACTTAAGACTAGGTTGAGAGAAACATTTGAAATTGTTCAAGCTTACAAGCATGGGGAGCTAGGGGTGGAAGTCTTAAAGATAAGAAATTTCAAGGCTATTGGGCATCATGGCGAGTTATACTTTAAGGGAGCACTCTCACATGAAAGGGACTTCATTTCCTTGCTTTCCATTCTTCTTTCATGAATTATTTGAAGCATGGTTAAGCTCATGACTTTAAATGAAGCATGTTGTGTCTAGTTCATAGGTTGTTTGTTGTGTTGGTTCTAAGTTATTAAGTTGTTGTTGCTTTCTCTTTATATTTTCTTTTCTTTGGAATGTGTTCTCTTGAGTTTGATTGATGTTCCTAAGTTTATTTTTATGTTAATTCATGAGTTTTAAGGTTTGGAGTAAGTTAGCATTAAGTGGGAGGTAATTTTATGCAAAAAAGGAAAAATAGAGGTAATCCTCCATCACCCTCGTGCTTATGTATGAGTGTGACAAAAAGTCACGAATATCCTCTATCATAATTGTGCTCTATCAAGATCACGATAGACACCCTTGTAGACTCAACCTTATCTCTAAAAAAACCCTAGTATCTCTCTCATTTCTTTCCTTCTCCAACCTCCCTTTCTAAGTACCTTCAGCACCCTCACTCATTTTTCAAGCTCCTTACTCATTTTTCATCAAATCCTTGTGAGTTTCCATGAGTTTTCCATAAAAATTTCTAGATTTTTATAGTTCTCATCTTATTTTCCATTCTTTGCTTATATTCATACCTCCTTCTCAGTAGATAGCTTGTTTTACAGTTCTTGCGACTCTTCTCACTTTGTGTGAGTCATTTTACAGGTATTTGTCCACCATGCCTCCAAGAATGAAGTCCATCTTGATGAAATCTATTCCACCAATTCAAGCAGAAATAGGTGGATGTGGAGCTACGGACATAACTAAAAAATATGATGCTCCATTCCTAATTTTCTCCAAAGAAGAAGGTAAGTGTTGTACTCTTCTTAAGAACAGAGTTATCCAATAGGTATTTCAATTTTGATCTTTTGTAAAGGATAGGACATAAGCAAAAATTTTTGAAATTGAGTAGAAATGGTTGTTAGGAAACATTTATGCAAATGGACTATCATATATATCAAGAACGTACCATTGAATTTTTTCTTCCTCTTTGCATTATAAATCAAAGAAACCAAATGTGTTTTGGTTTAGGTTAAGAGGTCAAGCTCACAATTTGGAAGAAAAAGTGTTAAACAAAATTTTTGGTTTTTTAAAAACACTGGTGGAAGACACTCACCAAGATTTTTCAATTATAATCTATGGGAGATATTTAACTAAATTTCTCGATTTCAATCCTCATAATGCTTTAAATTATTTCATTCTTAACGAAGAACATTTACTTCTGCAAAAATTTATATATTATGCTATTTTCACTAACACTCAAAGCAATAAATGTTCTACTAGAAGGACAATTATTTAGGCATGGGGCATCTTGCTACTGCTTTATCCCAGCATTTTCTCAATTGATACTACTGGTTTCATTAAAATACATTGTGAGTATTTTAATACCCAATACTTGAGACATCTGAGATTCTGGAGCTCCATAATATAAAGCTCTAGAATCCTTGTTCTCGCACCATTGTTATGCAAGGTTAACCTAAGAAGCTTTTAGTTCCATGGCTACCCATGAATTTGATGATACATCCAGCAAGGAATCTAAGGAATCAGGTTCGAAATGGGTGGTCAATGTCGTGGGGGCTAATAGCTATATAATGTAGTATCAATTGGATCAAATGGATGAAAAGTTAGAATTGGTGTCATGCCAACAATGATACCTAAAAAAAAGTGCTGAAATCCTTCGCAATACAATGACTCCAACTACCATCCCCAATGCCATTGCCATCACTCTCTCCATGAGTTTTTTTCCTTATATTTATGTGCTTTTTTTCTTTTATTTATTTATTTTTTCTATGTTATTTATATTATTGGTTAGTTTGTTTTGTGGCTTTAATCTTTGTGTTCCTTGTTATTAGTATGCTCTTCACACATTATGGACAATGTATCCTTCAAGTTTGGGAAGGTGGTCTTTGCATTTGTGTTCACATTTTGCATGTCACTGAGGATGCATGTTAGGTTGTTAGTATTAGGTATGTCAATTTCCTTGCATTTAAATCTTTGTGATGAGTGTTTTACCATGAAATTATATCAATTGGAATGAGATTAAGTGTGTGCTTGAATTTGAATTAGGCTGCTTGAGTAGAAGGTGAACCATATTGCGTTTGTATAAAATTAGTCAGAAATTTATACTTGGGTGATTAGGTAATGTGTGAAATCATGATGGATTTTAATTTTAACCTAAGTGCGGAATTGAGCCTATATGACTAAATTCAAAAGCCAATTTATTTATTTATGTGTGTGATACTCCCCTAGGTGACTACCTTTAGAACTTGCTTTAAAATGGTTTAACTCTACTAGATGCATGCTAGATGGAAATGATTAAGGCCTTCTTTCTTTCAATACTTGACTTAAAGGATTCACATTTTTCATTATCCCTTGTAAACCCCTTTGAACCACCCTTTTTGTTTCTTGAAGTAAACACCCTATTTTAAAACCGAAAAACCTTGTTAACCTTACTTAATCACAAGTTTAATGAAGTGATAAGTGAATATAAGTTTTGGGACATCAAGTTTATATTTTATTCTAAGATAATTTAAGTAATACTTCTACTTATAAAATGCATTGCATTTATTTGCTACCATTGTTTCCTTATTATTGTACAAAAAATAAAGTAAAAATTCAACAAAAATGATAAAAATAAAAAAGAGAATGGATCAAATATAGTAGCAACAATTAGTGATGAGTTATTAGTTATATTCACATACATATCTCAGAAGTATTTAGTTATCCCTTTAAACTTAGTGCTTTATGAACACTTGTGAGGAACCCTTCAAACCCTTTTCCCTTACCTTAAACTTATCCACATTTACAACATTGAATAAAGTCTTTTGATCCATGATAGCATATAATCTGTGTGGTAGAGAATTGTTGAATTTGGAAGTCTATGGTAGTATGCTTGTTGCGTTGGTTAGGTGACTTTAAAATTGATAGGTGTTTGAAATGATTTTTACTTTAAAACCAACGTACTTTTTAGGCAAGTACACCTATTGCAAAAGTAATAAAGTGGAGTAAAATTTAAAATTCCTAGTGTCGATCCCACAGGGAAAAAATTACTTAATTACCAAGTTTATTGGATTACAATTATTTAGGAAAATCTAAAGAAATTGATTGAAAATTGCAAAAAGGCTAAAAATTGGATATTTAGGCTTAAACACTTTGAAAACGATTTTTAATTGCTTCTGAAAAATTCTGAAAA
>JAOXYD010087170.1:0-12128 GCA_028565735.1 Pinacopodium congolense
AGGCTTAAGTGAAGCATGAATAACATATGTGTTTATATGTATTCAGATTTGGGTATGAAATCCTATGATTTACAATTAGTTTTTGAAACTCAAAGTGTTAACATTTATTAATAATACTTTTTTGAAAACAAGCAAAGTTTTTTTTTTTTCTAAATTGATTGGCTTTGAATACTGTCAGTCCTAGTCGTGGGTAGTTAGGTCAACTTATAGGGAATTAGTAGCTGCTTCTGTCACAGTCTATGATTGTACTGCCTTTTAGGGCCTATGGCTATTTTATATCACAGATAATGTCTATTCTGCTATTATAGTTATAACCTCTTCTGTTTTATAGTCTTTAACTATGCTAATTACGGGCTTTGCCTGTTCTGTCCCACACCCACTACTGTGTTTCTGGACTAGCAGTCTGACTGTGTTCTGATTATGTGTAACTAATTACTGATTTATTTTGAAACTGACTGATTTTAATAATAAACGAAGGAGTGAATTTTTGTACAGACATAGTCTGTCCTGCACTGAAGAATTAAAACAACAATTTGAAAATTTTGATATATTTCTAAATGATTTTCTGATTTGATTGCTTGATCGGATTAATTATGGTTTGACTATCTATGAAGTTGATTTTCTATATTCTGCTCAATTCTTCTGATGTGCTTGAACATTACTTCAAGTATAAAGTACTACTTAGCATGACTGTTATGGATAATCCATATGTATGTTTGCTTTATTTTTTTCCCACTAAGCATTATCGATTAGTACTGTAGTTTTCCTTATGTCAGTGCTAATAGGAAAGGAAAGGAGGTAGGACATTAGACTGCAGAAATGACCAAATTTTGTCTTTTGTGTTAATCTCAATTGTATATTTTTTATTCAGTGCATATGACACTGAATGTCTGGTTTGAGGATATTTCTCTCTATTTGCCAAATGTAAGCTAGGCTATCTTAATTATAACTCAAGGTTGAGTTCTTTATAATTGAAGAGGGCTACTACGAAGCTGGAAAACACTTATTATGAGCTCAATGGCACCCCACAATGACACCATTAAAACTTGTTCTCAACCACCATTATAGAGGAATAAAGTCATAGGCCACTCAACCACCATTTTGGGACTTCGATGGTCACTTTCAAAGAAACCATTATAATTCCTAGTAACCACTATCATTATCTTATTTAGGATAATTGTGTTTTATGAATTTTATCTTATTTTAAATTCTTAAAATGCTTTTGTCACTCAATATTAGGTTTTAGGGTTCCTAACACATATAAATAGTTGTTTTATATTCCAAAAAGAACTTCTTCTTAATTATTGAATAAGATATCTTATTTCTTTCAAAGGGTTTAACATATCTTTTTGGATTTCTTGCAAATCTAGGATTATATTTATTAATTGCTTACTCTTGGATTAGAGTGCATGATTCCACATTGTGTCATATGATGTTAGCATGGAATAAATCAACCCTTCAAACTTAAAAAAAATAAAAAGACGCCGCATTGAGGTCTTAAACATGAACATAATTAAGGTTTAGTGTTTCAGTCGTATAAGGTTTGATTGATATGTTTTTAGAAACATTAAAGTCTTTTTCAAACACTAACAATAGAAGTGTCTAAATTAACTGTTAATGTAAATATTTGGGACAAAATGTACTTTTTACCTTTTATACTTCTAAAAATTAGAGAGTAAAGTAGATTTCTTAATAATAAGAAACTTATTTCCCTCTTAAAACAAGAGTCAACTTATTTTATTGAAAATATTTTAAGGAAATTTCATAATGTTACCCACAATTTAAATGTTTCGAGCATATTGATGAAAAAAAAATCAAATCTTACACTAGAACGAAGTTTTAGGCTAAGTAAACGAAATTCAAATATTCATAAAACATTTATGAGAATTTACAAAATTAGAGAAATTTTTAAAATTTTTATAAGCACCAAATTTTATGTGTGTGAATAAATTTTAGGGGAAATATATAGCATCAAAAATATTTATTTCTATTTTGATAATATCCAATTAAAATGACCACATGGTATGACTAATTTCATAAACCAAAGAGAATTCTCATAAAAAGAAAAATAATTCTATAACCAATTTTACAAGGTGAGATTTGGAACCTATAACAAATGTTATAAGTATGATCAAATCCTTATAAATAAAAAGGCTGACATCATTTATTGGGGATAAAATTCAAGTTGAGAAACATCTTGAAACTCATTCCATAAAAGGTTTTCAAAGCTCAGGTGCCTTTGAAGCTTCGTCAATAATAAACTTATCATCCTCATAAAAATAAATAGGACTCACTAGTAAAATCAAATAAAACAACATTTAAGTTTTTTTGAAAAATTAAATAGATTAATAAAATATAATTACAAAATTTTTAGAATTCCAAGAGCACAAGTAAGGAGTAACTATAGAACGATAAAGAGACTCTTTTAAATACTTTCTCAAGTCAACCATGGTCTCTCAAATAAGCAAAGAGTTTCAGGATGTATCGACCCCTTCTATATCTCAATCGATCATGGCCTTTGGATCTTCTGTATTTCGCATAGTTTTGATTTACACAACATTGAAGTTAAAAGAACAGAATCAGAGGATTTTTTTAAAGTGCAGACCACTTTATAATAATTTTAAAAAATTTTAACTGTAATATACTTCTTTTTGCATATTCCTTTAATTATAAAATTTTTGTCTTCAATTTCCAATGTTGATCCTTAAACAATAATCCATCATCAAAAGATTGATTATTACTAATAATAGCAATAATTGATTATTGAATTTTTCAAAAAAAATTCATTTGCTAGTGAAATCACATAATCAAAATATTTTTCATGTTCTTTATAACCTTAGAAAAAGGATAAGAAAAAAGATGTACAAATAATTAGACTCTTAATGATCATCATCTGAAATTAGTGCCCCAACAATATTAATAAATTAGAGCAATGCTTTAGAAAATTACAAGCCTCTCAAAACACAAGTGTAGGTTAAAAGTACAAAAATCTTTAAAATTAAAAGATTTTTCATAATGATTATTAAATTATAAGCTAACTGAATATATATCTAATACCTAAATTTTAAAATTTTGACATTGTTGAATACTTACATGCTCAATTTAAGGTTTAGAACATAAGATAACCGGATCCCTAGTACCATAAAGTAACCATTGCAAACACAAACTTTAAGTAATTTACTGATTATGCAATAGAAATTAACCCATCTATGTAATCAACGATCATATCATTTGCTCAAGGAAAGCATCAAAGCGTAAATAAGGTTATATAAGATAGAAGTAAATCTATATATGGGTTAGGTCATATTGAGTTTAACTAAAATCTATACCAAAATTTTTAAAATTTTTAGGTTTGTATAGAACCTGACCCATGAAACAAGCCTAAATTTCAAATTCAAACTAGACAAATTATAAAATTTTTAATTTAAACCAACCCATAAGCCCATATCTTTCAAAATTTTAAAGCCTATATAAACTGTAATTTTGAAACTTCAGAATTGATTTCTTTCTTACTATATGAAATCATGTGAACTTTGAATAAGCAACAAATAAGGGTGCTCTACAATTAAATGGTCCTACATGGATCTTATTTTTCATTTCGTATTTAATCGACGGGAGCCCAGAACTAATCGAAGTGTTCCCCCTACTTTGCTATGCTTTATTTGTGTTCTGTTTATTGCACAAACCCATCACTACCAGGGATCTCCACTAGTTAATCGTGTTCTCCACCTTACTTAGTTTCGATTGCAGCCTTTGCTTTTGCCCAGCAATTACTCGTCTTTTTTGGTGCCGCCCACAACAATTCTCTTGTTGCCAGTCTAAACCTTATTTCGTCTATCTAAATCACCATCTACTCTATGTTCTTAGCCAGATCTGCTCTCACCAGTTACTAGGGTCGCTCATTTGCCAGATTCTTTTTTTGTGCTAGTGGATTTACAGTTTTCCACTGCTCTCTCTAGCCTCCCTTACTCCCTTCATTGTGGATCTCCACTACTCTCTCCGAATAGCGCTTGTCTCCAAATCATGCTTGTGCAGTGCTCTCTCAGACCTCCGCTACTCTCTCAACCTACTGTTTTGTATGGATCTCTACTGCTGTCTCTGATCACGCTTGTATCGTGGATCTCTGCCACTCTTTCTGCAGTGGATCTCTATTGTTGTCTTTGATCGCCTACTTTGTTGTTTCTTCATGGATCTCTATCACTCTCTCTACAATTGTTCTCCTTCTCTTGCTTTGCCACATAAATCCATGGGTTCTCCGGTGCCTCTAGAATCAGAGGACCTCTTTTCTTTAGTGGCTTTCGCTTTGCTCCCGTCTGATAGAGTTTCTTTCCCCCCTTCCAGAGAAGGCTTAATTGTGGACTAGGGGAACCGCTCCAAGCTGCCTTCCCCCAATTCCAATAGGCCACTTCTTATAATGATCCTCAACTGTGCACCTGGAGTTAGGTTGTAGGTGACCTCCAAAAGACTCTACGGCTCTCTTACTACCCGCCATGGATAGATGTCATTTATCCTCCCTTGAAAGTGTTGAAATATGGGGTTGCTAGATGGAAGACCTATCTAATAGGATTCTTTGTGGAGAAAAGATTAGCCTTTATGGTTGTTAATAATTGGGTAAAATCAAATTGGTCGAAATTTGGACTTCAAGAAGTTTTGCTAGAGATTCAAGAGTTATTTCTGTTCCATTTTGATTATTCGGCTTCTGTCCAAAGGATTCTTGAAGTTGAGCCTTAGCATGTGCAAAACTATCCCTTGTTCCTATAACAATGGATGCCTGGCCTTAAGTTAGAGGAGATGAGGTCCAAACACATTCCTATCTAGTTGCTTATCCATCATCCCTCGTTGGCATGCTGGTCTACCACCAGCCTCTATCATTTAGCCAGATAACATGATTAGAGTCGGCTATACCCAAATATGTATTGAGGTGGATACTAACCTCCCCCTTCTAGAGACCATCCTAATCAAGCGACGTAATCTTGATGAAGAGTTAAAGGAGGACATCTTACGAGTCACTTACCAGTGGAACCCTTCAAATAAGAAGCAAAAGAGCATCTGGAGGTCTACTGGTCGTATATTTCAATCAGGTCTCTATGCTGAGTTGATGGAACAGGATGAGGCTCGACAAGATAAGGTTCCCTCTTTAACAATTGAAGCTCCAATTAATCCAGTGTTATGAGATGAACATCAGTTAATCCAACTGTCTAGTACTCCATCTGTTACTGTCGTGGATGCCCAGAGGAGGGAAGAGGGTATAGATGATACCGTGTCTATATCGAGGGTGTCTTAGGTAGTGGATTAAGATTTAAATAGGCAGGAGCCCTTTCAGAATACATATAGTATGGACGCAGAGGTGAATATGATGTCTAACCATCTAGCGATTATAGAGCAACAATAGCCTATCACAATTGACAACTTGGAGCCATTAAGTAGTAAGTCTCCTCGTCTCAGCATAAGGCATTCAGAGAATACTCATCTAGAGGAGTTAGGCCAGAAGAAACAATTGGAATGGGGTGTGGTGCTTCAACTAGAAAAACCTCCAGAAGATATTAGCTTAGAACTAATTGAATCTCAAATAGTGGAGAATACCTCGGTACTTGCAAATATTCTTAAGGCGGGAAATTTGATACAGGATAGGGCTCCTTCGCCTAAAGTTCCTAGCACCTTATTTAGAAAAAAAGTCTAGTCGATAGGGAAGACATAAGGTACATTCCCAATCATGTCTTTACTTATTTGAAATGTGAGGGGATTAAATTATCCCAATAAGCAAATGGTTGTTGCCAACTATCTCAAATATGGCAATCCTTCTCTAGTGGTTTGATAGAAACTAAACTTAAACATATTCTGAATAAAGGGTTGTGGTTTATTGATAAGAGCTGGCAGATTATTTCCATCCTTGAGGCTCATTATAATGGCGGAGTTATTATTGCTTTTGATCCAACTATTTGCTACCTTAGCTCTATCCAAGTTTCTTACTAGATGGTTCATATGCTACTTTTCTGTAAACCTAGATAAGTCATGATTAACGTTACTGTGATTTATGCTTCCAATTTTGGTTTCCAGAGGTCGACTTTATGGCAAGATCTCCTTAGCTTAAAATCTGGTATTACTTCAACGTGGTAGATAGCTAGTGATTTCAACTGTACATTGGAAGCAAATGAGATGAATTGTATTAGGCCATAGAGGACCAATTCTAGACCTTATTACAGGGAATTTTAGGACAGTGATTATAGGTTGGGGATTTATGATCTGACCTATATAGGCAATTTTTACACTTGGTCTAACAGGTAAGGTGGAAACTTTTTAAGGAAAATTTTAGATAGAGCTATGTCAAATAGACATTGGATGGAAGTGTTTCTGCATAATATTACTACATTTGCTCAGACCTTAACTTCTGATCATAACCCTATTGTGATTAATGGTTTGGATTGTAAGAGGCCAATTAAAGCTCCATTTCGTTTCTTCAATCACTTATATTAAGTTGTTGGTTTTAAGTCTGTTGTTCGCAGGGGGATGTCTAATGGTAGAGAGGGTTATACTCAATTCAAGCTTCATACCATGCTTCTAGCTATTAAGTTGGAATTGAAAAAGTTGTTTAAGGATCACATGGAAGGTAGTAGTCGGACCTAAGCAGATCTAGTAGAATGAAGCTAGAAAATGTGTAGGAGAAACTCTACAGAGACTTGGTTGGCCTTCAAAGCCAACTTGAAGAAGAAGCAGCCTTAAGGAGCTTATCGATTGCCCTTCAATGTCACTTTTCTGTTATGAGACAGAAGTCTATATTTCAGTGACTCAAAGATGGAGATGTAAACATCTACTACATCTATAAACACCTTTTGCACCGTAGAAATATTAACAAAATTGGTTCCATTTCTAATTCTAAGGGGCATATCATTCAGGATCAACAGGGAATAGCCCTCCTGTTTTTTACTAAGTAGCTAGGTACTTCCTCTTTTTGCCAACCAACAGCTTCGACTTTGAGTAGTCTTCAAGGGCATTATACTAGTCTCTATCAAGCTGCTATGCTAATCAAAAGGGTCACAGGGGAAGAGATTAATATAGTTGTCCACTCTTTAGCTACTAAAAAGGCCCCTACACCAGATGGATATAATGCTCTGTTCTTCCAAACGGATTGGAGTCTGTTTAAGGAGCTTGTGATAGGTGCAATCCAGGAATTTTTTTGATAAGGGCAGATTGCTTCGAAGCTTCAATAGTACTCATATTATTCCAAAGGTGGATAACCCTTCATCGTTTGCGGATTTCAGGCCGATATCATACTGTAACACCATATATAAGGTAATATCCAAAATTCTTGCTCAAAGATTGAAACGTGTGCTCAACGATCTTGTGAGTGACAACCAGACTACCTTTATCCTTGGAAGGTATATTGCGGATAATGTTTTCCTAGCTTAAGAGTTTTTTGTTGCCTACATGAAGAAAATAAAGACTAAAGATTGTGGCTTTAAAGTTAATATTCATAAGGCTTATGATTCCATCGATTGGAACTTCCTGCGGAGTGTTTTTAATTGGTTAGGTTTCCCCACAAAATTTATCTCTTGGATTATAGAATGTGTCACTACCACCTCGTTTAGTGTCCTTGTCAATGGGGAACCCACCAAGTTCTTCCAGGGTAGACGAGGAGTGAGAAAAGGTGACCCACTGTCTCCTTATCTTTTTACTCTTTTTATGGAACTAATGAATAAGCTATTGAGCTCTAAAATAGAAGCTAATCCTCACTTTAAGTACAATAGTAAATGCAAAAATCTTGGTATACACAGCTTGTTTTTTTGCAGATAATATCCTAATTTTTAATGGAGCTAACACCAATTTAGTCATAACAATCATGGATGCCATTCAATGCTTTTTAGATATCTCTGTGTTATGAATTAATAAAAATAAGAGCCAACTTATTGTCTCGGTTTCAATAGGTCACCTAGCTGCTTCCTTATCAAAGTTAACTAGAATTAGTATTGGAACTTGCTCTTTTAAGTACTTGGGTCTGCCTGTGATATAAAAAAAACCTACCTATGCTAATTGTCAAGAATTAATCGAGAGGTTGCACAAACGGGTTGATAGATAGGTCAATAGATATTTGTCCTTTGCAAGTCAACTACAATTAATCAAAACCATTTTGAGCAGCATGCAGGTGTATTAGACAACACACTTGATTCTATAGAAGTGTATAATCAAATACATGGAAAGGATGATGAGAAAATTCTTATGGCAGGGTAAAGCTTCCAAGGATGGTGGCTTTAAGGTCAAGTGGATAGATTTAGGTCAATCTAAGATGCAAGGAGGTCTTGGGTTGATCTCGCTAGTTGCTATGAACAAAACCAGTCTAATAAAGCGTATTTAAAGACTGCTGACGGATAAGGAGGTTTTTTGGACTAGATGGATATATACATTTCATCTCCAATGATAGAGCTTCTAGGGTGTTGGCCTTAAAATGACTTATTCTTGGAATTTCCAACAAATGCTTAAGTTCAGATCTCACATTCAGCATGTTTTCAAGCATCAAATAGGAGATGGAAAAGAAACCTCAGTCTAGTATGACAATTGGTCAAGTTTAAGGCCATTGCATTTTTTCCTCAATTATTTACCTTGAGGCACCATCTCCCTCCTAATTCTAGGGTCAATGTATTTATTAATAATAATCCATGGAGGTGTAATCTCAGAGGGTTTGGCCTACTAAAAGATAATCTGCCTAATTATAGTCCAGATCAGCTTAGTGCGGACCAAGTGAAATGGTCAATTGTAGTGTCTGGGCAATTTACCAATAGATCTTGTCAAGCAAACTTAATAGGTTCATCTTCGGTATTTCCATGGCACGTAGTTGCTTGGAACAAATTCAATCCTCACAAAGTGTCTTTTATTGTTTAGCTAGCTAGCAGGAACTGATTAGCAATGCTAGATCGTCTAAGATGGATTCTTGTATATAACAAGGGTTGTTGTTTATGTCGTCAAGTTAATGAATCCATTCTTCATTTATTTTTCAAATGCTCTTTTACCAAGCCCTTATGGCAAACTGCTCTCAGTTTATTCAAGGTGAATAATCTGTGTTTCGAATGGACTGATATTCTTAATTGGCTAGTTAGTTTTCACAGTAGGGTGCCTGTTGATAGGTTAACAATGTATATTACTTTAGGTTGTTGTATTTACTATGGGTGGAGGGAAAGGAATGCTAGGATTTTCCAAGATAAGGAAGTGGCTGCTACAGAGTTTATTTCTTCCTTGAATTGTATTAGAGAAATGTTGATCCATAGAATGGATGCAAACTATTTAACCCATTGCATTCAAGAGGCCTGGAATTTTTTACCAAAGTTGTTATGGTTGAGTGAAGGTTTGTTTCGTTTTGATTCAGTAGTTGTGGTTGTTTTTGGTTTTTGGATTCCTATGTAAGGTTACAGTGTTAGGGTCAGGTTTGTTTGTGTACTTGTTTCTAGTTTGTTCGGCTTGGGATTTATGGTGTTTTGGTTGGTTTTCTTTGTGTTTTCTGCAGGTTGTAAAGCCTTGTGGCTAGATGTTTGTATTTCTTTTCTATTTGGAGCTTTATTATATTAATTGTTTTTTACTTTTCAAAATTTTTTTTTTAGGCACTTGAATTAGTATTCTGCATTTTTAGGGCAACATCATAAGCATTGCTTGTGATTTCAAAGAATGTTATTAATTTCTTTTATGACTTCAATTTGATGTATATTTTCGTAACTATTATCAATGTTTTTTTTCAATAAATAAACCAAAACTTAATCATTTGTCAAATAAAAATAACCAAAAATTTAAAATAAAATTATAATTTCTGACAATATTTATAATAAAAGTTATATGAAATAAATAAATACCAAAACATATATTTATGGTAATATTTACATAATGAAATATTTATTTGAATATTAACTAAGCTAAAGTTCTTGAATATCATCATCTTTTTCTCTGTCATCATAACTTCAAGAAAAATTATCTTTTGTTCTAATAAAAATTTGAAATAGAATAAGTAATTTAAAATATAAACAAATAAATCATAATTATTTATGGTAAGTAATTTACCTAGCAAAAATCCTTTTGCATTCATCCTAAGTCTCAAAAGTAATAAGAGATTATATTGTATTTGGATTAAGTGAACTACGAGATGAACTTATCATTTTTTAAAGAAACTAAATGCAAATTCTAAAGGCATTATAGTAATATGAATAGGAAAATTTAGCCTGCATACCTAAAGTAGGACATCTTTTAAGTTACAATTTAATATTCTAATATATCAATGTCACTATCTAAATATATAGCATACTCTTTAAAATAAATAGCTAAATCAAATTCGTTTTAGATGGAACATTATCTTCAAATACTACTTATAATGATTCTTTAGAAACCTACATCTTTTATTATTATTGGACCTAAAAGAAGATCCATGATTTCAAGTGATGTTATATTCTCCATTACCTTTGTATCACTCAAGCATCATGAATATCTTCTTCACTTATTTAATACAATTAATTACAGTGGAATTAACATAAAATACAGAGTAGCAAAAAGTGAAGTCAATGTATAATGAGGGTTTAACATAGCATCACATAAGTACTCTGACCAATATTTATCAAATTTCTTTTACATCTCATAGATCATGCTAGCCATAAATGGAGAATGGTTTTCTGTAGCATCTGTTTTTGAATTTTCCAAATATAGTTAAAGTAAACATTTGATGTTGGATACTTCAAACTAAACAATAATAATGTCAAGTCATAAAATATTTTCAATAACTTGTGAAGAGCTAGAACTTTATTTCATTCCTCTTTAATGAGTGAAAAATCAAAGAGATATTTATCTAATTACCTTCAATGAATCAAAACATGCTTATAATATAAAGCACAATCAATTATAATATAAGTAAAATTCCATCTCACGCATACATCAATCCTTAATTTCTTCATAATATTCAAATGAAAAATTTTATAAACCATCTAAAAAAATCTTCCTAAGTTTTAGAATGAAGTTTTTTAAATGCTTATATCCATTTCAAAATTTAGCAACATAAGCATCAATTATTTCTAAATTTGCTTACATAGCAACAGCTAACATGGAAAATAGCGCATTGCAAAATAATAAACTATTGTAACAAAATGAAAGTTGATAAATTTGACCATATTATAATTATAAAAAGCATTATTTAATGGGATTGATAAAATATAAGTAACCTTTCATAATTTTCACCCTTACAAACTCATAACTCCACAAATGCACTTTATGATATATCACTCTTAACTAACCCAAGTATTTAGAGGTTCATAAATAATCTTTTAGGATAAATGTATAAATAAACTTCACAGATCTTACTATAAATAACCAAAAGCTTTATACAACACACAAAATGCTTCAGTTCACTTATACTTGTGTTTCTACACTTACTTAATACATAAATAACATTATAATGCATCTAAGTGAAAAACACTAAATTAGTTGTTTATAATCGTTATACAACATTCTAATAAATTAAATTTATTTTACCATTAAAAATTAACTATTTTTACCCATTGTTCGCCACTATCGAATGATTTATACTATACATTAGTTTACCAATGATCGATATTTTTAATCATTTGCATGCAATATTTAGTGTATTATCTTAATTGATGACTTTTGAATTTGAATGTTTCATGACATGCACCTAACATTTAAATTTTAGATAATTTATGTTTGATATTAATAGATTTTCTTTTATACCAGTTGTTGAACTAAGATTGGTTTCACCTTTTTTGTATATTGACAAAACAATATTACTAATAATTTTAGCACCCATTTGGTTGGGCTTTTAGAAGAGTAATAAGTGTTTTTTTTCTAACACAAAAGCATTTTTTTGAAAAAATGGATGTTTGGCTGTAACATTAAGAAGTGCTTTTTTAACAGATTTAGCTTTTTCAATAGTTAAAAAACAGCTTTTTAAAAAAGCTCGAATTTGGTGCTTTTAAAAAAAGTTCTTTTTTAGGTATATGTTTCAGAACAATTAATAACAATTAATGAGCCTATTTTTTAGTCTCTTTTGTCCTTATATTTTTAACATAATAACCGTAATACCCTCATATCCACATATCTTCATAATAAATTTTGCATTTAACATATCAAATTATTTTAACTAAATTATT
>JAOXYD010087181.1:0-12128 GCA_028565735.1 Pinacopodium congolense
CACATGTTATCAGTTGTTTTTTTTTTTTGTATGTAGACTCTAAAAGACTCCCCTCACATGCTAGGAGACAAGGAACTCAATTAAGATCACGCCAAGGTTGAAATCTGTAAGATATGGAGTTGAAATTGTTGATTTGGAGTACAACGGCACCCTACCTCCCTACAATGGTACCATCACAGGGTGCCGTTATAGGTCAAAATCTGGGCACTACAACGACCCCTTGTTCTTTAGCAACGGCACCCTCTTATGCTACTATTAATGGACAGAATCAAGAGGTGTTCTTGAAGTTTTTGATCCAATTTGCATCATTAAGCTCCATTCTGCAAATCAAACATAATAAGGCATCAATTAAACAATTAAACAATGAATTAGGGGTCATAATTCAACAAATTAACCATAAAAATCATATCAATTTGACCCCTATCACATCTATCTCAAGTCTTTGTGAAAATTTTGGTAAAACTGATGCCAAAGAGTGTTGTATACAAAAAAAAAAATTGAGAGTAGATGGTTTGAGGTTAATATTGATTACACTAGTGGAGAAGATAGACTAAAGAAGAAAAAGACAGTAAATACAAGAACCCTTATATGGGCTCTATTGATGTCTAACTATACTATAATTTTGACCAATATAATTCTAGACTAACCAAAGGCAAGTAGACCTTTTAATAAGTAGTATAAAATAGTAAGAAACCTAGTATCATCTTCCTAGGAATCTCAACCTAATATTAAAGTTAATTAATGTTAATTATCTATACGAATATAATTTTATTGATTAATAAAAACAAAAATTAATTAGCTAAAATAAAATAAACAATGTTTAATCTAATATAAGCTAAAGAATTAAGAGTCTAGCAAATGATAATTAGCTAGGGCCTCAAATTTCAATGGGTTAATAAATAAAAAACAATTCGTTGGATATATTTAAGACATTCATCACAAAAACAAGATACAACTACCTATCAAGGAAATATCTTTTCTTTTTTAAATGCAACTCATTTATTTATTCTAACAAAAAAATTGGAATAAAAGGCATGAATCTCAAGACACTTAAACCTAAGTTCATTAAATCTAAGAACCCTCACAAAAAACTTTAGAATTGGTCAACACCTAAATTAAATTGTGCCACCTAATTAATCTTCCAACAATTAAAAGCCGATAGTCATAAGTCTTTTTAATCATCTAAAAATATAACAAAGATGACAAATCAAAGAAAGATTAGACAAAACACTTTAATTATGAAAAAAAATCCTTTAATTAAACAAGACTTATCGAATCCTAACCCTAATTAAGCAATTTAAGCGCAAACATTTAACAATGAAAACAAAAATATAACATAAAAACACAAATCCATTGATGAAAAATAAGGGTCACCACAAAATAAGATAAAAGATGAAGGAATACAACCAAAATTGGTCTAAATCATTAAAACCCACCCTCCAATACATCTTGAATGCTCTTTAAAGCTCTAATCCACTTGCCCAATATGAAGAAAGAATAAAAGAAAACAAAACCTAAATTAAAATCAAACTAAGAATAAGAAAATTGTAAAAACTCTCCTCTTTAATCTATTTTAGCCTCTAAAATCTCCATTTTTTGTGTTTTTTGGACCTTTATATAGGTCTTGGGTAGATGCTATGGCTTTAGGGAAAAACAGCCCAAAATGACACCATTTTATTTGATCTATTTAACTCCCATAAATTGACAGCTTATGCCCCTCTTTGTGTTTTCTTCTCTAACGCTTTCTATACACCTTCAATGGCAATGAAATTTGGTTTAAAGATTCTGAACATGATGTTCTTGCACTCTATATAATTTCAAAACAATCTAACCTATAAAATGTTACCTAACGCATCACTAAAATCACATGCACCAAAACTAATGCTTGTTTAAACTTCTCTCTTACTCTTCTCTTGATGTACGCTTCATAACTTGTCATATGACCTTGAAATTTGGTGTAGAACTTTATAACATGATGGTTTGTGTCTTCAAATTTATTTCATACCTCTTCTAATTCTACAGGTGCCTCAAAATGCTAATAGAATTGCTTCTATTTACGTCCTTGAGCTCCTTTTTTATGCTTTTCAATCCAATTAAGTCCAAGCAGCTTTGAACCTACAATATAATCAAAAGAACTTTAAATGTGACAATTTTATAGATATTTAGGAGTGAAAACATATTAAAACATGACATAAAAACTAATATAAATCACTCGTAACAAGTTCCATCATAGTGGGGCCTATAGTAAATTTAAAAATAAAAAATAGTGCCTTGTGGTAATGTATGTCAATCAAAGTTTTGAATACCGTACCGGTACCGATACCGGATTTGTCTTTAAAATGATACTGTACCGATACCGGTCAATACTAGTAACGGTACCGGATTTGTCTTTAAAATTATAAATTAATTTTAAAATTTTATAAAATTTGTAAAATACTATATAAATTTATTATATTGTATAGTTTTTAACTTAACTTTAAACTTAAAAATGTCAAAATACAAAATTTTCTCTTTTTTCAAAAAAAAAAATTTTTTTAATTATTTTTTTATTTTTTCCGGTACCGGTAATACTGGCCGGTACTGACCGGTATTTAAACCCAGTACGGAACCAAGCTATTCTGTTCTATTTTTCGGCCGGTACGAGGCGTACCGGCCGGAATTTGAAACTCTAATGTCAATGTCAAGTCTCACTTAACAGTTAAATTTAACAATGTTAATTTACAGGGTCTATTTCAAATGTTTTAAAGACTTTAGGCTTCTTTTTAAAAATTTTATAAGTGTTAAGGTTTGATCCAAACATTGAAAAACATTGGCCTCTTGCCTAAAACTTTTAACAAAATTTCTCTTGATTATGAAATACTAAATACATAATTGGTAAATGAAAATGATTATGCAACCATCTTATGCAAGTGTTTATGCATTCTCTCTATGCACAAATCCTAAATTCAAATGATCATCTAAGGACTGAGCCCTTAAAGCTTTTAAATAATTAAGACAAGGCTTTCAACCAAAGATACGAAAATAAACTAAAATGATTAAGAGAAGGTTTTCAAGCAAAGATACAAAAATAAACATACTCCTTCTTCATCTTAGTATTGATCTTTATCCACTTTTGATCTTTTCTTGAATTCTCTTCATTCCAATAGTTATTGAACTCTAGTTTTCCTTTGAACATTTCTTCTTTAAGCTCAAATATATTCTCATAATCATCTAAATTCCTAACTTTCATTGAACCTTCAACACAAATAAAACATTTTAAAAAAAATTGTTTTGTCATCATAAAAAAAGGACCCTCACTTAGGTCAATATAAGTGATAACATATTACTTGCTTAAGAAATATTCAACAGTTACTGAAAGAGTATGGCTACAAAAAACTATGCAATTAAAATAAACTTCTATAAAGAATTTGATTTGATATACTAAGACTTCATAGAGGATATTCTTAATTTTCTAACGTTCCTAAAAACTTTGGTTAAATTGCTTATATGTTTTATTACTTCCAATGGTGAACCAAAACAAGTCTTCATAAAGAAGGAGGGTTTGAGGTAGGGAGATTGCCCATCCCCTTATTTTAGCACCCTATGCAATGAAGTCCCACTAAAAAGTGATATTACATCAATTCATCTTGAGATGACAATTCCTGCGTTCCACTATTTATGGGTTTTCCTAATTAATTAAAATGTGTAAATTAAATTCATAATCCTTTTAGTTTTATAAATTCTTCCTAATCAATTGTTACCTATTTCATAGTTGTAATGTTTGTTCATCCACATTTTGAATCTTTTAATTTGTCAAATTACTTGTTTGTTCTACTCATTGTTCTACACCTAATTTTTGTTTACCTTTCTTAGAGATGTCTATTATTGCTACTTCATTAAAGTTGGATTGTTACTTGATTATTTTGGCAAGATCATTGTTAAAGTTCTTCTTTATTGTAAAGAGGAAATTAAACGGTAAAAGGTAAGAGTGACGAGCACAATATCTAAAAAAACCCATAACTGAGTGAGACACAAGGGATTAAACCATTAAATTGAGTGTCAAGATGTAAAGGAGTGTGTGAGGATAAAATTAATTCATATTTTTATTACTAATTTGTTCATTTGAAGAGTTAAAATGAGTAGTGGTGAAGATAAGGATACAAATTTCATACTATTTATGAAGGTTGTCTTAGAGTAATTCCAACTCTCAATATAAGATTAGATAGAATAGAGACTTAATCTAAGTCTAAAACTTCCAAAAGGCCAATGATGAGGGGTAAAAGAAGGGTAGAGATTAGAGTGTACGGAGGTTAGATTTAGTAAAGGAGTGAGAGCTATTATGTGATAAGACATTATCATAATAGGCATCAAGGTGCAGATTCTAAGCATTAAGATGTAGGTTATATCATTTCAATAGATGAGTGATCAATATTTAAAGTGGGAGTGAAAGGTGGGCATGCTTTTGACTACAGTAATTATTCTGAAAGAAGTAGATTGAGTTAGTAGCAATGGTTTCACAGACGATGCTAACATCTAGTGGGATTATATAGTACTTAATAGGTATAGAAGTGGAGAGAGACTTATTCATACATAAAAGGAGATGCATGTGGTGATGAAAAAGAGGTTCATTCTAATACATTATTATAAGGACTTATATCAACAACTATAAAGTTTGACCCAAGGGTCCAAGAGTGTGGAGGATTACTACAAGAATATGGAGGTAGCCATATTTAGAGCCAACATAAAGGAGGATCGAGAGGCTGCAATGGCTAGGTTCCTTGGTGTGTTAAATAAGGAGATTGCAGATGTAACATCGTTGTAGCATTATGTAGAGATGAAGGATTTGCCACATAAGGAAATTAAGGCGAAGAAGTAATTCTTGCCTAAGCATTATTCTAAAACTAGCAAGAATTTTTTATTAATATCTAAATGGAGGGATAATAAGCTAGTACCTAAGATGAAACATAAATATGAAATTAGCAAATTTTTTAAATCTCTTAATATTTAGTACTTAAATTTTCAAGGATTTGGGCATATTGCATCACATTGTCAAAATAAAAGGACAATGTTAATTAGAACCAATGGTGATGTGGAGTATGTGAGTTTTAGTGATGATGAGATGGCATAATTAAAGGATAAGATTGATGTAGAGATCGAGGAGCCTATATGTAGAGAGTTTCTGGTGACTAGGTAAGCACTTAACATTCAACCTAAGGTGAATGGTGATGAGCTATAGAGGGAGCATATCTTCCATTCATAATAAAAAATGGATAAGAAGCTATGTAGTATGATCATAAATAGTGGTAGTCACACTAATGTGGCTAGTGCTTTATTGGTTGAGATTTGAAGTTGTTGACTTTAATGCACCCTAATTCATATAAGTTACAATGGATTAATGACTGTGAGGAGATTAAAGTAAAGTGTTAGTAGCATTTTCTACAGAGATTTATAAGGATGAGATAATGTATCATGTGGTATTTGTTGTTGGGATAATTGTGGTAGTTTGATAGAGAGTGAAGCATGATAGATACAAGAATCAATATTCCTTCACCTTGAAAAACTAAATAATTGTGTTAACACCTCTTAAAATATTATAGGAATATGAAGACCAAGTTATTATTGGGAGAGAATTTCAACTAGGAGAAAAACAAAGAGAGAGTGTACAAAAAAATTGAAAAGAGCGATAGTAAAAAAAAGGGAAATTAAAGTAACAAAATAATTAAAGAGTATAGAGAAAAGTAAAAAGATTTATTTATTTTTTTTGCTAAAAATAGTGGGATTAAGAGTGTAATAGTATTGATATAATTTTTTTTTCTGTTGGCTTTGTTCTAGGCTATTGCTCTGTCACTCTAGTCTTATTGTAACTCCTTTAGAGCCTTAATATTTTCTAATAATATATTCTTTTTATATTAAAAAAAGAGTGCAATAGCAACTAAACAACAACTACTTGCACTTCTGTATAAGGACCTTTTATTTTTCACTAATGATCTTAACCCAACTTTGCTTAGTATAATCATTTCTTTGTTACAAGAATTTGAAGACGTGTTTCCTAAATAGATTCTACATGGTTATGGCCAATAAGAGTTATTGAACATTAAATTGACTTTATTTTAGGAGCTTCCATATTATAGGGTGAATCCTGAAGAGACTAAAGAGATTCAACAACAAGTTGATGAGCTATTGCAAAAGGGATTTGTGAGGGAAATCCTTAGCACTTTTTCTGTACCTATCATTCTAGTGGATAAGAAAGATGGAACATGGTGTATACACATAGGATGCAGAGTTATAAACAAAATCATTATAATTATAGGCATCTTATCCCTAGATTAGATGATAAGCTTAATGAATTGCATGGAACTAGATTATTTTTTAAGATTGATTTAAAGAATTGATATTATCAAATTTGAATGAAAGAAGGTGATAAGTGAAAAGAATGCATTTAAAACTAAATATGGGTTACATAAGTGGTTAATGATGCCTTTTTTATTAGCTAATGCACCTAAAACATTCATAAGGCTTATTGTGACACCCTGAAACTCAATTCTTCATTAAGCGTAACCTTATTAGGATTTAAAATTTTTAAGAAAAAGCAGAAGAATTCCAAATTTTTTTTAAATCAACTCATTAAAGCCTCTTCTCTTCTTCTATTTGTTTGTCTATGAAAACCCCCCATTTATTCTGTTTATGCTCAATTTTTTCATTTATATGTGAATTAATCATTTCTTCTTTTTTTTCATATTGTATTAAAGCTATCAATAATAGTGGATCACCATTTGATTTTGTATTTCCCTTACACAGATTCCTTGGAAAACTACCATTAGCATTTGTATCTTATTATTGTCATTCATCATCAATCTGATTGGCATTATTTCTCTTTCTCTTTCATCGATTATTCTTATTGGGAGCTCAACAATGACCTCATTGACAGATTTCTTTATGTTTTTCTAGCTCACTAACAATAATAATTTCTCCATTTGTTACTAGTATTCTTTGTTATTGTTACAAGAAATTTAAATCAAAACTCATCGATGATGATTGACTCACTTAAGACTTTATGGGTGCTAATTTCATTTATATCATTAAAAATCATTTTACTATTAATGAGTATATTCTTTATTTATTAGATTCATTGGTAAAACCTTGATTTCTTGTGTTTTCATTAGATTTGTATTGATATAAAGGTTTATAAATTCATATTGTTATTAGTTGTAAAAAATATTTACATAACTAGAAAAATGGTTACTGTTAGTGTAATAGCCATCAGTGACAGTTGAGAGGTATTAGGAGGTAGAGACTTTATTAAAACATGATAGTGATGGGAAGGGAAAAATAAAGAAAATGTTAAACCAAGAAAGATTCCACCTAGGTTTTGATGATGGCAAGAAAATAATATTAATAATTTTATTATGTTTTGATGTGTTAAAAAGAAAGGTTTAAGGAAAAGGTACTTAGAGACACAATTTGGAGCCAAATTTAGAGTATAAAAGTGAAAATGAGGATAAATGAGGATCAAGATGTTGAATAAGGGATCACGGGCAAGGACTAGGACACATGAGGATCAAGATGTTGAATAAGGGATCAAGGACAAAGACCAAGATAGTTAAATTAAATAGGTTATGATTTTTATTTTTATTATAAGTCTTATCCTGATATTTACAAAGTGTTAACGGGCTCAAATTATGGATATTGCATTCATACTTAGTATTTATGCATATAGGATATATAGTCAACTGCAATTATATAGGGAAAAATTTTAAAAATTCCCCCTTCATACATCAAATATCATTAGGGAAGTGTTTTGATTGACACGTAGACTTTAAAAAAGACATATGGGGGTAGAAGTGTTGTTGTAACTTCTATCATTAATGAATGGAGTCTATTTGCTACAACACATTAAGATATATATAAAGAAGATAGGTATGAAATAAGATCTTGAGTTGTCTTATCCTAAGGTGAGTTACGGGGATTTCATTTGTTGGTGGTATTCTTACCCAGTAAACTAGTCCTTTCCTTTTTTTTATCACTATGTGTTTGTTAAGGAATGTGTGTGTGAAGAAATGGGTGTGTGAAGAAATGTTTGAAAATGTGAAGATGTGTTTTAAGGTTTTTTTGTGTGAATGTGTTATATTATATAAATGTGTTAAATTTTCTATGAAAAGAAGTGTTTGAAAATGTTGGAATTCATTTTAAGGTAAAGTGCATGTGTTGGAATGCTAAAATGTGTCAAGAACTAGTTTCTACATAGACTGAAGACTAATGGTGGTCAACCAGTATGTTTGGAGTGGCTAACTAATGCATCAATTTAGTAAGAACCAGTCGACTAGTAGGGTAGATCGATTAATAAGTCAATGATACATTATAATGATTAAGTGATAGACTAGTTTATTATGAATTTTTCAAGAATTAGTCAACCACTTGTTAGTTGACTAGTAGTTCAAGACAATAAAAGCCAATGGCTACTTTCAATAGTAAAAATGTGATAGATGAAATTTAATGAGTCCCAATAGTTATAAATGAATAGTATGTCAATTTTTACTTATAAATAGGTGTATTGGATGAGTGTTTAACATCAAGTTATGTTGGAAATAATAAAATTAAATTATGAAAGCATTTATGTGAGTTTTTGGTTGGTTTTAATGTATGTTGTGAGGTTTCTTGGTGTGCTAATTCTTAGGTTTATTATTGAGCCCCTTAAACACTTTGAATTGGTCAAGTGAGATATTTTTGAAGTGTATTTTGGGGGTCATGTGATTATGGTGATGTAATTGTGAAGGGCTTACTTTAAAGACCATTGAAAAAGAAAGGAATATTGTAATTGTAATTATTTACTATAGAGCCCATTGAAACAATAGATTGGTCGTAAGGGTTAATCTTCACTCATTGAAGAATATAACTGATAGTGAAATTTTCAAAAAAGTGCTAGAGAGTGCAGATAGTTATGGGTTATGCATCAAACTACTATAAATCAGTTTATGCCTTTCTCTTCCTATCTCTTTTATTTTAATTCAATTCATTATGTTAATGATTTGAATGACTTAAATGTTTTTAAATCATGAATGATGGAGTTAAATTTGATTTGAGAACAATTTTAGTGATTTTCATATATTAAAGGAACATTATGCATCGATAAAAGGGAAGAGAATAATGCTATTAAAAATTATATGTACATGACGCATAGATTTTGCATGAATAAAAGAAAAATTAAAAACATGAAAGATTAGAAGTTAATGGTTTAAGGAGCTTTAGATTTAATTTTTGATAATTTTGTGATCTTATAACAAGAGGTAGAATTTACAAAATTGTTTAAGTAAGGGAAAATATTTATAATTTTTTACTTTTAATGTTCTTGATAAATCATGTCTTCTATTAGATTGCTTTTCTTTAAAAGGAGGTCGGGGCTAGAGAGGGAGTAACATTTGCTATTATTTTTCTAATTAGGGTGAGTTTAATTCTTAATAAGTAATAATGCATGAATCTAGGATCCCTAACTTTGATGAATTTATGGGGGTTTTGATGTCTTTTAGTCTTTTGTTTTTTTAAATGAGTTTTGGATATTTTGAGTGGTACTAGAGCTATAGGACAAAAGTATATGTTTATAACCTTTTAATGATTTCAAAAATGAGGAGAAATTATGAGATATTAGTTTAAGGGGGAGATAAATGGTTTGCATTGGATGTATATGTTTATTTTATATTTCTTTAATATCATATAATTTTTTATCATAAAAAGGGGGAGATTGTTGAATCAGTGGAGGTTTTACCTAGGTTTTGATGATGAAAAAAATAATACTATTAATGGTTTTATTGTGCTTTGATATATTAAAAAGATATGTTTAAGGAAAAGATGTTAAGTGATACAATTAAAAAGTTGAAGCACTGGAGCAAAAATGATGATATGTAGGGATCAAGGTGTTAAATCAAGGATCAAAGATAAGGATTTAAATACATAATGATCAAGATGTTGAATGAAGGATAAAATACAAGGACCAAGATAGTTAAATTAAATAGGTTATGCTTTGTATTTTTGTTGTAAGTCTTATCTTGGTCTTTCCAAAGTGTTAATAGGATAAAATCATGCATTATAGATTACATAATCAACAAGAATTATGTTAGGAATGATTTTAAATATTTCTCTTGATACATAAAAATATCTTTGAGAATTTTTTTGGTGTGTCTGTGAAAAAAATTGGTTGAAAATGTTAGGATGTGTTTTAAAATTAGATTTTGTGAATATATTAAGGTTTGTAAGAAAAGAAATGTTTGAAAATGTTGAGATTTGTTTTAGGATAAATTGCATGTGTTGGAATATGAAAATTTGGTGAAGAACTAGTTTCTATATAGACTGATCGATCAGTGGTGGTCAACGAACCACTAGTCGAATTGTATTTTTGGAGTGATCAACCAATGCGTGATCAACTAGTACTTCATATTAGCAGGGATTTGTCAATTAGTAGGGTAAAGTAGTTGACTAGTCAATGGTCAGCCAGTGTGACTAAATGGTCGACCAATGTGTTATGAATTTTACAATAATAGGTTGGCTAGCGAGTAGGTGATACTTATTGACTAATGACTAGTCGATTAGTGTATCTAGACTTGTCAATCAGTAGTTGAGGACAACAAACACCAATAGTTAATTTTAACAATAAAAATCATGGTAAATGTAATTTAGTAGTCCTAATAGTTATAAATGACCACTAGGGCAATTTTCACCTATAAATGTGTTTATAAGATGAGTGTTTAATATCAAGTTATGTTAGGAAGAATCAAATTGAGATATGAAAGTATTTGTGTGAGTTTTTGGTTTGTGGTGTGAGGTTTCTTCATGCATTCATTCTCAGTGAGCCTTTTAAACACTTTAAGTTAGTCAAATGACATATTTATGAATTGTATTTTTGTTGTTTTGTGATTTTGAGTTGTAATTATAAGGGGTTTACTCTAGATCCCATTTATTTGTGAGGGTATACACTAAAGGCCTTTGAAAGGAGGTTGGACATAAGGGTTGTGAGAGTGAAATTTTCATCAAAATGTTAAAAAATAGACATAGGTATAGGTTATGCATCAAACTACTATAAATTGGTTAATACTTCTCTCTCCCCATTTCTTTTATTTTTCAACTTTATTTCATTGAAGTCATTTTATTATATTTATTAATTATTTTATTTAGCTTCTGTATTATAAATTAAAAAGAAAAGTCTAACTAGGTGTAAAAGACTTCGAAAAATTTAGTGTCACCCAATTCACCCCCTCTCCTTTAAGTACCATATAGGGACTAATAAAAAAATTAAAAGAGACGAATGAAAAATGGATTTGGTTAATAAAAATAGCTAATAAAAATTAGATTATAGTAATAAAATATTATTATCATTTATAGAGAACAATCATTTAGGAAAAAGAATAAAAGGGTAAAGGGAAAGGAAAATCGGATATAGGATATAGGATATAGGTATTAGTACTAATAAATGGGGATTAATTATTTAGTTCATTTAGTTTAAACTAAGCCTGATGTTTGTAATAATTAGGTCTTAGTAATGATTGAAGGGATATAGTGGGTCTTAATAGTGAATTGGATTCTACAAATACCAAGTAAGGGGTTAATTACATTATGCATTAGTTGTTAATTATGTTATTAATATGAATCTTATGCAAAAGGGATTAATTAGAATGTATTCTTATTATTTGCTAGCTCTAAATTGTGTGATATTTTATGTGTAATTGATTAATTAAATTGTACTTCAATGGTTTGATTTTCTTGTATATCTTTAAATATGAGATGTGAAATTATAAATGTCAGAAATTATATGAAAAATCATTTAGATTAAGTGGAGGATTCAAATGTATTAATTATATGTTATGGCTATTATAATGCATAGCATAATTATGATTAATTATGTGATAAGTTGCATAAATTGTGAAATAAACAAGAATTTGGGAATGTGTAAAATATCATATGGACAAGGAATATTATGAAGAGGAAAGATTACATGGAATTGTGTGATATTGAGAAATTGAAAGAGATAACAAAATTTGTTACTTACCTAGGACAAGGTATATTCACTAATTAGATGGTGACGATAGGATGATATTTAATATTAGATTAAGGAATTTTGCTAAGAGCCTGTCTATAGGGTATATGTAGGGATATCCTATGTC
>JAOXYD010087192.1:0-12128 GCA_028565735.1 Pinacopodium congolense
TTCTCATATCATTCATAGGAGTGGTCATTCCAAAATTTGAGGGTTTGTTTATTTCTAATTATAGTTTTTACTTTTATCTATAAAGATTGTCAAAGATCCTCTTTGCCTTAAAAGATCAAGTTGTAAAGGCTTCTCTTTACTTAGAAAAATATTTTAATTGTTTTTGCTTTAATTAATAAATGATTATATCCAATAGGTAATTAGAGAGAAGAAGTGGTTTATCGTTGGGGTAGATTAACTTCTATAAATTGCTTGCTTCTTTCTTTTTCTTCACTTATTACTTTTTGTGTGGTTGGTTTATTGATTGGTTTGTTATCTTGTCAGCATTCACCTTTGCTTGGCTTATTGCATTAATTCAATATAAGTGGTGAGTTTAATTCTGCAAGAAAGTTTTTTAATAGTCAATTCACCCCCTCTTGAGTGCCTTTAGGGCTTACAATTGGTATCAGAGCTTGGACCACATTTGTATCCATTATGACACACTTGCTAGTTTCATCTAGTAATGAGGGTCAAAACATTTGTAGGGCACCATTCTTTAATGGAAATGATTATCTGTATTAGAAAACTAAGATGAAATTTTTTCTTCATCCCGAAAATTTTAATTATGGGATATAGAGAGTAACGGGCCATACATTCCCAATAAGTTTGAAAATGGTCAAAAGGTTCTTAAAGTGAAAGATGAGTGAAATTTAGACAATGAAAGACATGTTTTTAATACTCAATTCACCCCCTCTTGAGTGCCTTTAGGGCTTACAATTGGTATCAGAGCTTGGTCCACATTTGTATCCATTATGACACACTTGCTAGGTTCATCTAGTAATAAGGGTCAAAACATTTGTAGGGCACCATTCTTTGATAGAAATGATTATCTGTATTATAAAACTAAGATGAAGTTTTTTCTTTAGTCCGAAAATTTTAATTGTGGAATATAGAGAGTAACGGGTCATACATTCCTAATAAGTTTGAAAATGGTCAAAAAGTTCTTAAAGTGAAAGATGAGTGGAATTTAGACAATGAAAGACATGTTTCTCTAAATAGTAGAGCCGTTCATATTCTATTCTGTGTATTAAGTAGAAATGAATTCAATAGAGTGTCCATATGTGAAACAACTAAAGATATTTTACACCAACCTAATGCTGAAGACCATCAAATCAACGAGTCATCTCAGAAAAGAGGGAAGATCTAAACTCTGAAAGCTCGAAAGAAAGACAACCCTCCATGCCAATCAGGTAGTGCATCAATGAAACCTAAGGATCATCTGAAGCATGTGGTGGTGGAATTGAAGTGACAGCAGGCGAGTGTGGGCGAGGAGGAATAATACTTAGAGTGGCCTCAAATGAAGCCTCATCCATATCTATATGAATATCGGACTGTTTAGCATCATCAAGTGGATCCTCACTCTCATGAAGTCGACACTAAATTCCTCCCTAATACGTGAAGCACCATAACTTAAGTACACTGGCATTGATGGAGTTTCAACGAGTATAGTATCCAGGCTTTAAAGAATCCAATGGAACTCCCACATCCAGAAATATCCTTGTAAGCAAGCAAGGAAAACAGAAGTTCTTGCTGGGCTTCTTAAGCTTCACCATATCTCCCATGGACAAAATAATAAACCCAAATAATGGTAAACCTGAGATGGTACCTAATCCATGTAGCATCTTGTATAATAGGTACACATCTACATATCTCATCTCATTAAGCCCATTGGTTTGAAGAGCAACATTATGACTGATCATAGCAACAATAATCCTCTCCCTAGCCCCTAAAGCAGCAGTAATATACCCTATAGCATTTTTAGTCGGGCTTAAGGTATCTTGATCAGTGGCAATGGAAAACGATGGGCAATAGCAATGGAAAAAGTATCCTTAGCCTTAATAAAAACACTTCTCTCATCTGGTACTCCTAATAAGGCAGCTATAGATACATGAGTAAGATGGATAGGAATACCTCGTACCATCAAGTGTATCTTGATCGTGTCCACTTAGTCCTTATATTTAATGTTCACAAAGAACTCGCGAATCAAATCTGGGTAGTATGGAATAGCAAATGTGACAACGGCCTCCCATCCGAAGGTCCTGAAGGCACCAGATATATCAAAATTGGCTTTTATATCCTGATCGATAAGACGATCAACAATGAGGTCGTTCCTCCTATGGGCTTCAAACCAGTTTAGATTCTCTTGTCTTGTGAATCGAATTAGATCATAAGCCAAACTCTTCCTCCTAGGCGTCATTTAACTTGAAACTGTTCAATAAACAAGTACAAACAAGTCGAAAAATGATAAGAAAAATAAGAAAAATTTTTAGCGACGAATTTAAGAAAAAACTTAAAGGAAATTTTAAAATATATTCTTAACATAAGTCCTTAACTAAAGTCTTTCTTTCTTGCCATGTTAGGTGGCATTGACAATATATTGGAGAATATTCATGTTGATGTCTTGATAGAAAAAAAGAGAAAGGTAAATTATGTGTTAGAAAACTAAAAAATGAAATATGTTTTATGAAAAAGGAAATTGAATTAAATAATAAAGAAGCACTTAAGTGTTACAATGCCACAAGCTCAAGATAGCAATAAAAAAGTATCATAACAATATGAATATGTTATTGCAATATGAAAGTATAATTTATACCAAGCACCTATAAACACACACAATCATAACGACAAAAGTATTAATAATAAAGTAGGAAAAAAGATAAGGAATAAATTTATAGTAGTCCAACTAAATAACCTTTGCCTTATATCCACTCTCCAAACTTCATTTCAAATTTTTACTATCTATCTTTCTTCAATAGGTAGTATGAATATATGAATATGTTATTGCAACATCAAGCACCTATAGACATACACAATCTTTATGACAATCAACTTAACAATAGAGTCGAAAAAAAAGATACAAAATCAATTTATAGCATTTTAACTAAGTAACTCTTGTCTTATGCTTGCTCTCCATGCTTTATTTGAGAATTGTACTATCTCTCTTTCTTGAATAGTTAAAAAGAATCTTCTTTTTCACGTACAAAGAGGAATCCTTTATAACTCTTGTTCAAAGTTAGGAAGAACCCTCGTAATATTTATCAAAAACATTTTTTTTTCAATTTTTACACCAATATGGTAATATACATATCAATTATCTCTTTCTTAGTTACACTAATGAACTAGGGTTTAGTATTATTTTTTTTTACAACTTGACATGTACTTAAATGAACTTTCTAATAGATTAAAACTTATAGCAATTATATTATTTCAAAATTTCTTCTCTATTTATATGCAAAACAACAAAATATGTTTGTTAAATATACAAAATAGTTAATTAACCCTTAAGCCTATGTTGCAGAAGCATATAAGTGTTGGTGAGCCTTAGATTATGCTTGGCTTGTGAGTTGACATCTAAAAGGCATGTTATGAGGGAATAAAACAAAGACTTGAGATTAGAAAGAAAAATAGGATGTTTTGATGAATATCTTAACAATAGGCAAGATTTGACATTCATGAGTATGCTTTGGAATGCTTTGGGAAAAATCTTTGACAAGTGTTCAAGATCTAGATGTGCGACTATAAAAGATCACTTTAATTAAGACATACAAGACACTTGACTTTGGCAAGGAGGTTTAAGATATATAAAATGTATGATGTTTTATACTAACTTGTATTATTACTATACTTAGTCATAAATCAATGTCACTACAACATGAATAAGCTAGACTGAACCATGGATAACGAACCTAACTATGAGCATGTATTGGTTATACCTATATATAAATAGGCTTGAACGACTTGGATAAACATCATTATTGCTGTGGAATCTTAGTGATGTGGTAAGATGAGGCTTGAAGTTCATGTTGTATGAGATCATATTGGCATCTAAGAGATGAGAGTATGAAGGATAACCATAAAGAAAATATGGAAATATTCACCTTATAAGGATGTTTTCTCTTTTTAACTTATAATATTTATATAGCTAGCTAGGATATGAAACAACCATAATATCATTAGTTAAGATAAATTTAATCTTGATGGATGTGATGTGATCCTAGTAATTAAGATAAGATAGGCTAGAGGATCCCTAGTTATCTTATACTTACTTTTTAGGGATATGTGCCTATAAATAACTCATTAAAGCCAATTTTTAAAATATAATAGTGAAAAGACAACTTAAGAAGAGGCGAGAGTGTTTAGGGGAACTTTTTTATAAGCATTGTGTGTAAGGAGTTCCTTATTATTTTAAGGACATCGAGTAGGCAGTTCCTTGTATTATCAAGTGCTTCAACTAGGAAGACACTTGAATTCATTTTATTGATGCTTTAATGAGAGGTAATAAAAGCTTGACTTTGTTTTATCTCTCTCAAGTCTATTCTATTTTCTCTTCTCTTGTGTAAACACTTGGTGTGCATTATAGTTGTATGAGTGAAACAATTAAACATGAGTATGTGTTAGGCATTCAAGAACAAGAAGACTTATTGATTGATGATCTAAAAGGGAAAGGCTGAGTCAAGCTTTAACAAGACTCAAGCAAATTTGCCTACATGAGCACAAAAGTAAAAATCATCCAACCCCATTGTGCTTAAAGAAGTCTTTGTGACACTAGTCTTAGATGACTAATGTATGATACTTGTCAATAAGTATGCTACACCAAATAACTAATGATTTATCAACTAGTGTTCTTGCCCAAACTAATGATACACAAGATATTTTCTTTCAAGATATTAGTCTACCAACTTGTCGCATTAGTCAACCAATAAATGTAAAAAAAAATGTAAAAACCATTGTAAATCCATAATATAAATCAATTTAGCTTTAAAATAGGTCAATTAAACCATAAAAGGTTTTTTTTAACCTATCAAGCTTTTAAAATTCAAAACACACTATTTCATAAAAGCATGATCCAAACAATTTCAAAATTTTCCCTAAATTATTTTGATGCATCAAAAGGTTTTTTCTTCAAAACTAAATCAAAATTTCTTTAATTATGAAAACATTTATGAAATATGCACATAACAAAAGGATTATGCAATATTTAAGCCCGTATACAATTTAATGACCAAGGTAAGGTTACAAAAAGGATTATAATAATTTATTACATATAAAAAGGCTCTAATACTTACTTTTTTTGGCCCATTTAACTTAAATATCTTTTAAACTCTCTTAATTTGCATATGTTTTCCACTTTGTTGATTATGGTCATCCATTGATTTCTTAGTTCATTTGATCATATCTTTTATTCATTTTTCCATTCCATTAAGCTTAATCTATATTACTTATTTCATTACAATAGAACTATCAATATCATCAAAATTAAATTCATTAATAACAATATGCATTGTTATAAAAAAAATTATGTTAGAATATCACTTGGTAATAAAAATTCTCATTTTGTAATGATTAAAATACACCTGGTGATGTTGGAAAATATATATGACATTAAGTAAGGTCCCTATGTTAAATCAATATATAATTCACGTTCTCCTTTTATTCATGTATGATTAATATGAATGGTCAAGTTTCAATATGACTACTATATTTTTGTTATCATTGATAATCTAAAGATTTAAGTATCCAAAAGAGAAAATAAATAAAAAATAAATAACTTCTCTTTCTTCATTTTCAAAAACTTTATCATACCAAAACAAAAATGTATGTGCAATGTGCTTATCAAGAAATGAAAATTTTATGAGATAATGTGGCCTGTGAGAATTATGAATATATATCACACATATATTATGGCCTATAATGATTGTAAGATTATTTTATGCCATTTTATTGATAAAAGTCCTAATAAATGGGAAAAAGGTTTTGTGCTCTTTAGATATGGGATTTCATGAAAATATTTCCTATTTTTCATAATAAATAATGTCTTCTAGTTTTTAAGTATGTCTCATACATAAATGTATCTAATTTCCTCTTTACTTAGAATATATTAAAAGATGCATGAAAACTAAAGTGTTCATATACAAAATTAGAGCTTATACTCTCATATGATGACTTAGGCAATAGCTAATAATTATGCATATGATTTCCCTTTATAGAAATAAAATTTTCTTTGTATAGTGTATTTCTATTAGTGTAACCTGTAGTTTGCTTATTACATGAACTCTTTTAAGCTCCAATCATGCATTCTAGTTTTCATTACCTAAATTGAACCTAGACAGTATTGCCTAAATAACATTGATCTCCTTTTTTTAATTCATCATTTTTATGCAATCCATAATGCTCTATTTCGTTAGCGAAAACAAAACTCCTAGACTACATCATTTCTTGCATTTCGTATTTCAAATTCCATTCTTAATAATGGATGCATCTAAGAATTTTTAGCTTCTTTATACTTGGAATAAACTTATTTTGTTTTCATTGTCATAGCCTCTAGGAATTTCACTAACTGTTCATATCAAATTTCAATTTCATAATAATATATTTAACAAGAATTTAAGCAAGAGACTATCCTATCATTATTTTTCATAAAACATATTTGTCACATCAATTTTAGATTCTTTGCTTTCAAAATTTCTTCTACTATCTAATATGGCCCTTATTACTTTCTTTATCTTACGAGCATATTTTTTATTATTCTAACTTCCCTTTATACTTGCCAATACATTTGTTAATTGATTAGTACCATCATGCATAATTTTAAGTATGTGTCAAATATTTTAAGCATTTTCACACAAAGATACTCTATTTAACACATTTCGATCAAATGAATCAAAAAGAACATCCATTACCTTATTATTTAATGCATTCAATTTCTAATCATTCCATCCCACTAATCTTTCTTTTTAATCTCTTAAAAATTAAATCTTCAACCAATAGAAAAACTTTCATCTTAAATTTGCAAGTCAACTAATCATTTCCATTGAAAAATGAATTAAAATTAATATCTAAACCCTCTTAACTAAAAATATATTTGAAATGCATCATAATGATCTTTATTGAAATTTTATTTGCATAAAATTATGTGATTTAATACCATTTGTTAGTTTCTAGTTGATACACAAGAGTGGAAGTGAATTTTGTTTTATACTTTTTAGCCTATTTATATCAAGCACTATAAACATATATAATCTTAATGGAAAACTAGTAATAAAAAAGAAAGAAAAGAGACATAAAAATAGTTTAGATTAATTCAACCAAATACACCTTCGTCATCATCTACTCCTCGTGCCCACCCTTTATATAACAATTTATTTTTTTCAAATAAAGTGAGACCCCTTGCAACTCTTGTTCAAGATTAATATAAACCACCATAATGTGTACCCCAAGTAATTTTTCTTAGCTAATACATTAGCATATCCATATATAGCTTACGACCTCCATTTCTTACTCATATGAATGAACTTGGCCGTAATATGGTTTATAAATATCCTAAATCTACTTATTAACTTCTTCTGGACTATAAAAATCTCTTTAATATAAGAAATATTCCTTTTACATCTCAACCAGGTTCAATTAATACTCAAAACAATCAAATATGTTTGTTAGAGTCATAAATAAGTCATTATAATTACTAATAACATCGATACTACTCAACTAATATATGATAATGATTGACTAGTATATCAACCAATGTCCCTATAGAGATTTATGGTACAAAAAATATCTCTCTTTCAAGGACATTCGTCGACCAACATGTCATACTAGTTGACTAGTGTCTACAAAAAATGCATAAACCAATTTAAAAGTACAACATAGGATGAAAGAATCTCCTAAAATAGGCATTTAAAATTTTATCAAATTCTTTCAGAGACAAAATCTTTAGAAAAATTAATCCAAAATCAAGTCAAAAGTTTCTTATAAGTATTTTAAAAATAAAGATATTTTTCTTTAAACTAAAGTAAATTTCGTTGATTACGAACATTTGTGAAGTATGCACACAATGAATTGATTATCTATTGTTTAATCCCCTAGACCATTCTAGTGATCAAGATAAGGTTATAAGAAAGATTACAATGATGTATTACATATGGAATGACTCCAATCTTTCTTTTTCTTAGTTTTTATGAATTGAATTTCAATGAAACTCTCTTCCTCTTTACTTGAGTCCTCCTTTGAATCCTTGAATGATAAGTTCTTTCTTTTATGAGCCATTTCTTGTTCTTGTGCTTCCTTAATTCTTGTTTTATAAGTGTGAAAAAATCTAATTAGCTCCTCCAATGGTAGAACATTTAATTCATTTACTTTTTAGATAGTTATCACCTTGGTTTCCTAGGTCTTTAAAAGAGGCTTAAGTAATTTTCTTAGCATAAAACATTAGTGTTGTTTTTCCTATCCCTTTAAGAGCATTAACAATGTCAATAAATTTAGTGCACATATTACATATGCTTGCTTCATATTTCATTTGAAATAATTCGTAGTAATATGCTAACATGCTCACTTCACTCTCATATAATTGATTTATATCATCATGCCCAACTTCAAATATATGCAAACTTTTATGAATATTTTCACATATATACAATCTACTAGGTTCCCTTCTTCATAATGCATAAAATAATATGGGAATAGCCTTGGTATTTAAGGAAATAAGTTTCTTATCTTGGGGATCCATTCTTCCTTTAGTTTGGTAATTTTTCTATTATAAATGATTTTAATTGGAAGTATATTGACCATTAGAACAATTTTTCAAAAGTCAAAACTTTGGGCCATCTTCTAGTTTTCAAATATAAATAATCATATCTGTTAAAGAAAGAACTTTTACTAATAGTTTAACCTCTTGACTAAATGAAGATGTTAATGCACCAAGATATAGCATATTAATCTTTTTCTAAAATTTTAATTTGAAATATCCATAAAGGTTATTATCCTTGCTACCATTTATAAGTCCCAAATGTCACTCAATGAGGGGATTAATTGGTAAAGTAAAATATTTTTTGCTACCTAAAAATGTAACATGATAACTTTCTTATATAATGAAACTCGTAGAGAAGAAAAATTTCAAACGAATTTTATAGTGATTCTATAATTAATCCTTACTAATGTTCACTTTTGACATCTCTCTGGTGATTTGTTTAAGCTATTCCTTCATCTAAGTGAAGAGTAACCTTCATAGAATAATCTTTATTTCCCTTAGGTATAGAGAAGCTCTCATATAATCTTCCTTGAACATGAAGACCAAACATAATCTTTATTCAATTAATCAAAAAAAAAAAGAAATCAAATGAACGTTACAACTTAAATAATATTTGCTTTCCCACTTTAGTACTATATGGATCACAATCACTTAACTATCTTAAATATGTTAACAACTTACTTTTATGAATGTTATAACTTTTCCTATATTAGAAATTCATTAGTTAATAATTTTTCAAAAAATTAAACTAATGATTTCATAATTTTATCCATTATAAAGACAATAAAGTGGTCTAATAAAGAATCTAATCAATTAGATCAAATTCCAATGAAGAAAATGATATTTTGTTAGTATAAGCCAGTATTTATCAAGTCAGTGATGTGGAGACCTAATAAGATTATTTATAAATAGTTGATAGATCTATTACACCTACTTGAGTGATTTTGTTAGATATAAAGCTTCCTTTGACCTATAAAAAGTTCTAGAAATTAAAAAGGATGCAAAATGATCTAATGCACATGATTTAGAGCAACTTTTCTTAAGGAATTCAAAATTTTCAAAAGTTTGAGGAGTTAGTTCAAGGGGTTAAAGAGCTTGTTTAAAGGATTTAAAAGCTTGCTCATACTAAAATGGATAGTAAAAAAAAGTAATTTTCTACATTATCTTCATTTTTTATACAAGTTCATGATTGATCTGAAGTTGATCACTAAGGTTTATGTCAATTCTAACATATGGTATTAGAACAACTCTATCATTATATGAAATTTTTAATGAGATTTTTAATTTTTCATAAGAAAATCGATGAAACTAAACAATTTTGGGTTAATATATAATATATATTTTTATTGTATTGATTTTTTCTTAAATCTAAAAGAAAAATGATGAAAATGCATTTTTCAATGAATTTTTTGGTGTCACATTCTAGTGAGACACTAAAAAAAGATTGAAGCTAGAAGGAGATGTTAGCATCTGATGCATTTGAAACACCCTCACTAGATAGTTAGCACATATGTAGTTGGATGTGTGATAAGTTTATAGTGCATACTATGCATCTGCCAACATATAAAGACGAGGCTTTTATCCTAATAGCATATATGTTGGTCTTCCAAGCATAGTCACACACCTCATGCATGAGGCTATATGTAGGAGCATGTGTGCTAACCCTAATATGCTTCCAAGCCACATATAAGCTAACATTAAGCAATGCTAACATCAACACATTAAAAAAAACTAAAATTTTCAAATTTTGTAGAATGATCTATAAAGATATCTTAGATCATTTTATGGGTGTTGTAGAAGTATAAAGATGAACTTTTAAATTTTTATAGATTCATTACATTAGTAATAATTAATTTTTAATTCTAAAAATTTTTAAATCAAGATAATGAAACCATAATTGAACAAAAGTTTATGCAATTAATTTGAAATAAATGAGATAAATATGGTTTTTTTATATCATATGTATATGAATTAATTTGCATTGCATAATGTTGATGATTCGCAAAACTAACAACTACGAGTTATACAGGTCGTACTTGTAGTAAAGAACGGATATCAATCCCACAAGGATTGTATCTAGACACCCTATTAATTTGACTTACACTTTGTTCAAGAAATCAATTTAAACAAATTAAATAAAAAACAAATAAATCAGTCGCAGACAAATTTAGAAGCAGGAGCAAGCAATACAACCAATCGCAAACACAACAGAGGAAACTTCGGAGAAAATCAAGCTTTAAGCATAGGATTTGTCATTATTCTTATATGTTTCCCTTTGGTTAATTAATCTAATTTATATTTGGCCCAAGATTTCCTAATATTTTAGGTACTTTCTCTCAAGGTGCAATTAAATGTCACTAGTTAAATAATTTAGGATTAACTTTGGGATCTCTCGACATGTAAAGCCTTTCCTAAACATTTAACTATATGTGAAGCTATCCTATAGGCAATCTACCAATTTATTGAAATCTCTTCCTACTAAATTAATATCTTGTTGTCTATAGGTATATTAAATACCAACTCTCGTTGTACATCTATCACAAATTACCCAACTCACTCTCTTGATTTGTAGGGTTTACGCACAATAAATAACATAAATATTTATAAAAATTAAATTAGTAACCAAAGGGTCCCAAATAATTAAAATAAAAAATTCTAAAAATATTTTAGTCACACATAATAATATAAATAAATTCCATCAAGTCTATATTCTTGAAAATATAAAACAAAATAAAAATGAAAGCAAAATAAAATAAATCTGAAATATAAATAAATTTGAAAAATAAAATAAAATAAAGAACTTGATAGAACTCTTGAAGTGTTGGGTTTTATGTGTAGCTTAAAGTTGCTTTGCCTCCTTTGCTGTCCGATCCTCATCTAAATTGTTGTTCTCCTGTGTTGCGCATTGCTTCTCCTTTAATTTCTCTGTGCCTCCACTCTATTCTTTTTAATCTCTGTCTGAGTCTCTCTTGTTTTTCTTGTTCGAAAACTCTTGATTTTAGGTCTGTCCCAGTTTTCTTGCTGAGGTGTTGTGTGCTTAGGCTGCTGGAGCAGGCTGGGGCTGTAGGAGGAGGGTTGCTGGGTGCTGCTGCTGGGTTAAGGAGAGGCTGGGTATGGCCGAGGAGGTCTGTTGGCGTGGGTCTGGCCTGACTGGAGTCTGGAGCGGGCTGCTAAGGAGGACAGGTGCACAACCCAGGCGCGTGGGTCACGTAGAGGCAGGCCTGGAGTGACGAGGAGGGTTGGCCACGCGTCTGCTGGTCCGGGTCTGGAGGAGCGCAGGCTGGGATGAAGCTAGCAAGTCTGGGGCGATGGGCTTCTCATGTTTGGGCTTGAGGCACTAGATCTGCTAGTTGGTCTGCAGAGCTTGCAAGAGGCGCGGTCTGCAAATCTGTTTTTGGCGGGCTGGATGCAGCTGGGCTGTGCAAGAGGCAGGACTGTCCTCCCAGGTTGCTGGACAGGTTTCTTCTAATAGGCTACTGTTTTGTTTTTTTTCTTTTCTTTTCTTTTTTTCTTTTCAATTTTAATTTTTAAATTTAATTTACCTACACAATAAATAAATACACCA